>JARJIL010000009.1:60912146-61112146 GCA_038502395.1 Dittrichia graveolens
ATGGAGGCGGCAGGTAGATAGGGGGTGGCGCCGGAGCAGATGGAGGCGGCATCGGAGCATATGGAGAGAATTAGGTTTTTCTCAAAATGGGGAAGAATGAATAAGGGAAGAGGAATGGACATCAGATGAAGAGAGAGATGGAGAGATTTAAGGAGTGATTAAATATAATTTTAATTCAAAGTCTATTATACCCTTGATTTGATTTAAATATATACCTAGAGTTTCATTTATTTACTAAAATACCATAATCAATCCTAATCATTGATTAATTGATCCTAAGACTTATAATGCTTCTCGCACTTTTGGCAAATAAAATGTTTTTCGTATGAACCTTCCTCTCTCTCTCTCTCTATATATATATATATAAACAAGGATCAATACAGAACCAGCCTTGTATATAAAACCTACATAACCAATCTCAACCCTTAGATTTGGACGATCAATAATTGAGAATATATATATATATATATATATATATATATATATAAACAAGGATCAATACAGAACCAGCCTTATATATAAAACCTACATAACCAATCTCAACTCTTAGATTTGGACGATCAATAATTGAGATTATAATTGCATATTCAATTTTTAATTTATTTTAATGTAACGGTCAAAATTGGTTAAACTTTTTTGACGGTGGAATTAATTGAAGAATTTAGACTGTGGAATTAATGTGAAGAACACTACAAACATGATATGTATCTTTATTAACGCCATTTTTTATAGTTTATTTTTTTACAGTTTTATTTTTTTATAGTTTTATTTAGGAGGTGGGAATTTTGTTTTTGCACGGGTTAGCAGTTCGCAGGTTATTACATGAACATGACTTGAATAATTATTTGTGTTAAGGTGTATGACACGAACCTGTATAAGTTAAACACGATACGATCGACGTAACCTGTTTAAATATATGGATTCGAGGTCTCCTGGGTCATTCATGGGTTGACGGGTCATTTGCTAGTTGGCGGGCCTAGTTTTACTAATTTTGTCTCTTGTTTGTCTAAATACATAATTCAATGCAAAATATTAAATAAAGTTCAGCCTTACCTAGATAGTTTAATCCAAAAACAAAAAACTTGATGATTCTAAAAAACAATTAAGCTAGAAGTGATGAAACATTGATAATTCGATGATTTCTACTATTGGTAGATTCAAAACGGCTGAGGAACAAAAGGGAAGCGATGAGTTTGTTTCTGATTAGATTTATAAGGATTAAGGAATAAGATAAAAGCTGGATAGTCAAATAGGAAATGTCAAAAATATAAGGATTAATAGAAAAATAAAAGAAATATACGGGTTGGCAGGTCGACCCACAAAACCACTAGCCAACCCGAACACGACTCAATGTATTTATACAGTGTAACATCCTCAATCGGGTCTAGTCGTGCGCGCCATTGGTACGTGAATTTAATTAAAGAATTAAACGAAAATATATATAAGTATTGATAGAAAGTATTGTATTAGCTATTAAATGAGGTCCTAAAATAATAATAATAATAATAATAATGATAATAATAAGAGTAAATTACTGAAATGGTCCCTGTAGTTTATCAAAAGTTACTGATTTAGTCCTTTAAGATCAAAAATTACATTACATGTCCTTATGGTTGCTTTTTGGTTATTAATTCGGTCCTTTAGCCGTTTACACTAACGGCCCAACTATTATAAATTTAAAAATGAGCATTTTGCCCTTTTATAAAATCACAAACTCAGTCCCTATGGTTTTCAAATAGTTTCACATTTAGTCTTTTAACATTTTTTTTAATAATTTACTCTAAACATTTATGTATGTGCGTGTACATGTATGTATATTTAGTATTTTAATTCTAGTAATTTACTCTATACATTTATTTAGTATTTTTTTTATTCTTATTATTATTTATTTTTAATGATTTTAATTTATATTTGTTATCGTATAACAGCCCATTAGGATTAGTGTTATAATGCTTTATTATATATTACCTTAACTTTGTTGTTTACTATTTATCAACGGTCAACATTATTTTTATTTTTTATTCAAATAATTACATATTTCATCTCAAACTTTATTAATAAAACTTATCTTTATTTTCACTATCTATTTTTATTTTTCACATAATAATATACAATTTCGAAATATTAGCTGATAATGGGTTCTTATTTAATAGTCTGGTTATATCTGAAATTAGCTAAGTTATCTAATTAAGTTTAAATACGATATCAATCATCACGTAATTAGGGTTAAGCAATTAGAAAAATCTTTCTCATCTTTCCTTCTTTATTTACATCAAGAACACCAGAGCCGAAAGTGTGTTAATTGTTATTATAGGTTTGATATTTAACAAATATCATTTTGAGATTTAAAATGTTTAATCCTGTTTGTTTAACTTTTTTTCACAATTTGATTTTAATTAAAGTTTTTTTTTATACTTCAACAAAACTTTTGTTTTAAAGTTTTGTTTCTTATACTTTTGTTTTTTGTTTAAATGTTTTAATTAAACAAAACTTCAGCAAAACATTAAAATATATTAATTATTATTATACTTTAAAATTAATTTTTTGCTAAAGTATAAAAAACAAAACTTTAATTAAAATCAAATTATGAAAATTTTTTAAATAAACAAGAATAAACATTTTAAAGCCCAAAATGATCTTTGTTAGATATAAAACTGATAATAACAATTAATACGCTTCTAATTTTGGTGTTTTTGATGCAAATAAAGAAGGAAATATGAGAAAGATTTTTCAAATTGATTAACCCTAATTACGTGATGATTCATATCGTATTTAAACTTAATTAAATAACTTATCTAATTTCAGATATAATCAAACTATTAAATTAGATAACTCATTATTAGCTAATATTTTGAAATTGTATATTATTATGTGAAAGATAAAAATAGACGGAGGAAAAAAAGATAAGTTTTATTAATAAAGTTTGAGATAAATATGTAATTATTTGAATAAAAAATAAAAATAATGTTGACCGTTGTTAAATGGTAAACAACAAAAAGTTAAGGTAATATATAATAATGTTTTATAACACTAATTCTAATAGATTGTTGTACGATAACAAATATAAATTAAAATCATTAAAAATAAATAATAATAAGAATAAAATATAATAGAGTAAATTATTAAAAAAATGTTAAAGGACTAAATGTGAAACTATTTTAAAACCATAGGGACTGAGTTTGTGATGTTATAAAAGGGCAAAATGGTCATTTTTAAATTTATAACAGTTGTGCCGTTAGTTTAAATGGCTAAAGGACCAATTTAGTAACCAAACAACAACCATAGGGACATGTAGTGTAATTTTTTATCTTAAAGGACTAAACCAGTAACTTTTGATAAACCACAGGGACCATTTCAGTAATTTACTCTAATAATAATAATAATAATAATAATAGATAAAAATGATAAAATATTAAACGGTTTCAAACGATGATTCCGAACTAGGGCCTCACTTTGCTGGAATTGCCACCTGCAAACATAAAATACTGAAACATAAGCTAACGCTTAGTGAGCATACTAACTGAACATAAATAACCTAAACAGAAGTAAAGTCTTCCCAGATGTCTTGCATTCAAGCTGTAGCACCTGCAACCTGCATAAACTGTTACTGTTCTTGGTATACAGCGTAGCTGTACACTCTGTCACTGATCTGATACATAACTATGTACCCTGATGTTGATCTTGTGCATAGCTACACCACTTGGTTAGCTATACACCTTTGCTATACAACATATATACATATCAAAACTATGTCTCATAACAAGGATATCATGTTGTTCATCTGTATCATAGTCATATGCTAAAGATGCTAAAGGACTAGTACACTCACCTGGTAACCGAGAGTATCCAAACATCTTCCTGTATCAGAGAAATAGCTAAACATTACTAACTGCTCAAACTGTGCTGAAAATGGGCCTACACGGGCCGTGTACCCTGTACACTACACGACCTCTCTTGGCCACATGGCCTGTGTTGACACATCACCCTACACGGGCCGTGTACCCTTTATACTACACGACCATGTAACCCTACATGGCCTTTTACCGCCTTTGACTTCTACACGGACCGTGTACCTTACTTTACACGACCATGTCCATCTACATGGCCTATCACCGGCTTAAAAATCATGTACACAGGCCGTGTACACGACGACCTGCAACTTTCTGTGAAGAACACAGCTGCTGTTCTTGATTTAAATCTCAATACAAACATTTTCCAACACTTGTATTATGTACTATGACTCACAAAACAGCTAAACAACATCATAAACATGCAAACAACAACATGAGGTCAATGATTCACCATGAATCTCTCTTTGACCCAAAAACAACCAAACAACACATACCTCACTACTTGAGATAGCTTGGGTGAAATCATGGTGCCTTTGTCTTGCTGATTGAATCTAGAAATTGCTAAACAAGCTTGGATCTTGAATGGAGCTGGAATGGCTTGAAAGTGTTTATGGGTTTGACTTTTCAAGTCAAACCTATCTACATACACACACACATATATATATATATATATATACACACACACTTTCTAGTAATTACAAAACAACCCCTGGACTTATCATCTTTCAAACTGATAATTTTAGCCCCTCTAGTTTTATAAACACCTCTACTCTTTAATAACACATAGCCATAGCAACTTTTGAACTTTGGGGCGTTACAACTCTTCCCCACCTGGAATGATTTCGTTCCCGAAATCTACTGCACCATAATTCTATAACCAATCAAGCAAACTGCTACCGTGCAACACTAGCGGTAGTTTTACATCTTCTCATCTCTAAATGCTATTGCAGCGCACTGATGATAGTCTTCCATCACATACTATCCGCTACCGTAGTAGACGGTCTGAAACATTCTAATCAAGAAACTCATATCATACATAACATGACACTTATATACCTAAGTGTAATCTGAACTCATCCTGTACTTTTACTGTGTCTTTTCAAGTTCCAACCATCTGCTACATAAACTCTTAAACTTTTTTTTAAATAGCTACAGGCTATTCTTCTACATAACTGAACTTCTGGATATGTGACATCTCATCTATAATTCTAGTATGTAAACTACTTTCTTGCCTTTGCAATAATCTAAAATGGACTACTAACACATGGATTGGCTTACCCCTCTTCTTGAGTTTGCTAGCTCTCTAACTTGATGATATTTTTAACAACTCATAGTCCCCAACCTGGGATTCTAACAGTGATTTTCTCTTGTATACATATCTATTATGTCTATCCTGGCCTGCTTAAAACTGCTCACGTATCTATTGTATATACTCGGTCTATCACTATACTGTCTCTACACTGTTCCACTTTTCTGACTAGCTTTACCCCAACAAACAGGGGTCTTAAACTTTCTGTTACACAACATCTCTGTTGGGTTTTTCGTGGCCTAAAGTCGCAACGGAAGCAAAACGAGTAGAAAAAGAGTTTCAAAATTTGACCACGAATACGCCCACCAAATGGACCAAAACTCTAAACATGGTTAAGCAACAAAATAAAGATACAAAGAAATAGTGTCATACCCTTGATGCTATCTTCTTTGTAAAAGCGAGATTGGAGTTTGGAAGTTTCGTGCACTAACGTGTACACCTCTATCGAAGTCTACGCCAAGTCTTGATAGTTTCCCACTTGCTAGAGTGTAAGGTGTGCCAACCTAAACACCACAAATAGCCTAACACACAAAGTATCAAAGCCTTGATGTCCTCTTTGTGTGTATGAGAGAATTATGTGCAATATGTATATATTTGTGAATCAAGTTCAAGGAACCTCACTAGAACTTCTTGTGGCTTTTATAGAGCTCCATTTTGAACTCAAAACCATCCATCATTATGCCACATTCAGTTACTAGATTTATGGCCATAAACACCACCATAACCAGCCTTGAAAGCTGATTAAAGAAGCTGTTACTGCACAAGGCACGGGCGTGCCAGCCCAAAAGGCCACGCCCAAGTCACGCCCGACTTGGGCTCGTGCCTGTCCATTGGGCACAGGGCACGGGCGTGCCTCCTAGAGGCACGGGCGTACCTAGCCATAGGCCACGCCCAAGTCACTCCCGACTTGGGCTCGTGCCTGCCCGTAGTCATAGAGGCACGGGCGTGCCTTAACCCACCAGAACCAGTTTCTGGTTTTCTCTCTCATTAGACCATCCGTGATGCCGGAATCGATACTTGGTGTGTGACCCAATATGCTCTTGCTTCATCAGTCGTGATACCAACTCGTGTGTGTGTTAGTGGGCATAATCCAACAGACTCCCACTTGCACATGACAAACTCACGAAAGGCGTCACCGACATAGAGCGGCCTCTAGCAAGGCATCTATGCCCCCAAGTCAGCATAGGGTTGTTGGATTATGCCCACTGACACACATACGAGTTGGTATCATGGCTGATGAAGGAAGGGCCTATTGGGTCACACGCCAAGTATCGATTCCGGCATCATGGATGATCTAATGAGAGAGAAACCAGAAACTGGTTCTGGTGGGCTAAGGTACGCCCGTGCCTCTATGAGGTACGGCCGTGCTCTACGGGCAGGCACGAGCCCAAGTCGGGCGTGACTTGGGCGTGGCCTGTGGCTAGGTACGCCCGTGCCCGGTGCCCAATGGACAGGCATGAGCCCAAGTCAGGCGTGACTTGGGCGTGGCCTCTTGGGCTGGCACACCCGTACCTTGTGAGGCACGGCCGTGCCTTATGCAATAACAGCCACTTAACTAGGCTTTCAAAGCTAGTTAAATGTGGTGTTTATTGCCATTAATCTAGTAACTGAATATGTCATTAGTATGCATGAATTTGAACTGATTTGTGAGCTCTATAGAAGTGCTATGAAGCTAATGTTGTCATGTTCCAAGAATTGTTTACTAGAATATATATTTGCATATACACAAATCTCTCAAGCACTAGAAGGACTAAGGCTTTGGTATTCTTGTGTTGATCATATTGGTGGTGTTTAGATAGTCTTATCTAACACTTTAGCAAGTGGGAGGCGATAGCAACTTGGTGTGGACTTTGATAGAGGTGTACACGTTAGTACACGAAACTTCCAAACTCCAATCCCGCTTACACAAAGAAGATAGCATCAAGGGTATGACACTACTTCTTTGTATCTTTACTTTGTTGCTTATCCATGTTTAGAGTTTTGGTCCATTTGGTGGGCGTATTCGTGGTCAAATTTTGAAACTCTTTTTCTACTCGTTTTGCTTCCGTTGCGATTTTAGACAACGAAAACCCAACAGTGGTATCAGAGCCATCTCTAACATGGCTTTGCACTTTTGGAGTTAAACCGGATTTTCTGAGTTTTCTGTCAAAAATGGTTTTCCGGTGACCGGGCACGGTCGTACCTCTAGGAGTACGGGCCGTGCCGGCGACCGGGGCACGGGCGTACCAGTGGGGGTACGGGCCGTGCCGGCGGAATTCGTAAACTGTTTAAAATTGTTTAAACTATACACTGACAAAAGGGCAGGCATGCCCATACCCTCTGGGGTACGCCCGTGCCTTCTGGTTTTTTGGTTAGAATTGGTTTTTGAAACAATGTGTTTAAATATATTAAAATCCGGGTTTTGGACTAGTCTTGATTCTGTTGATCCCCACTATATTTTGGTTCCTAATTCTATATGTTTTGTGTGACTTGGCATGAAGTTCACAAAAACATATATTTTTAGGTGTATATATGAATATGCAATTTTAAAGGTGTATTAAAATTGCTAATGCATATGTACAAGGATTGCTTGTTGTGCCTTAAGTGTTGTTTTGCAATCTTGATCAAAATATATATTTGTTAGACATGGTTTTGTGGCACACCATTGTTTTCATTTGGTTGTGTTTGTTGTGCTTGCCCGGTAACTTGATATGCCCATAGACTTTGTGATGTTTGTGGTTGGTTTTGGTTTTGGTTTTGGCCTGCGTGCCGTAATTTTGTAATATTTATATTTGGTGCGACTTGCATGTCGTTTATTTAAATCTTTGTACTAGTAATAGATTATTAGGATCGCGACTTGCTGTCGTTTTCTTATTATTATGTACTCGTACTTAGATTATTTCAAATATGTAAATATTGCTTCAAACCAACCGGGAGACACGGTGTTGGCGTCTTGACGAACCAAATCCGGGAGATTTGCTGGTGTGGAGATCGTGACGGAGCATTCCTTGGTGTTGTCCCTAGATTGATTATATTTTCCCCGTTTTAGCTCACGGGGAGAACACTTAGGATTTGGGCATGTTACCGGGTCATTATTTATATTTATGCGTGATTGTTTTATATTTGAATTCTTTAGGATTTGCATGCTAGAGAATTTTTGAAAAATATATAAAACAAAGAGATTTATAAATGAGTTTATATTTCTACGCGCATAAGAATTGACAAACATTAATATAAAAAGGTGTTTATATTATATTGTGGTGTCCTGGGTGGAATAAAAAGGGGTTGATTAAGCATAAGTTCGGTTCCTACTCTCGGCGACCCCATTTAATTGTGGTGTCTTGGGTGGAATAAGTTGTGAAATAATTCCACAACCCCTAAGATGATCAAGAAACTCGGTACTAAGATACTCACCACCCCTATCGGATCTGAGAATCTTAACCCGCTTGCCCAATTGATTCTGCACTTCGTTTTGGTATGTCTTAAACACCTCAAAGGTTTCAGACTTATGCTTAATCAAATAAACATAACCATACCTATTGAAATCATCAGTAAAAGTAACGAAGTACCTACAGTTGTTTCTTGTAGCAGACCTGAACGGACCACATACATCCGTGTGAACAATGTCCAACAAGTCTTTGCCCCTTTCACTAACGCCGGTGAAGGGCGCTTTAGTCATTTTGCCTAATAAACAAGAATCGCATACTTCGCTTGACCCGTGATCAAACGATTCCAAAATCCCATCCACTTGGAGTTTGGCGATACGTTTCTTGCTTATATGGCCAAGACGACTATGCCACAAAGACAACTTGTCCAATACACCTTTGGATTTAGAATCAATGTTCATGATTGATTTATTACCATCCAAACACACACTTGTTTCATAAATCCCACGACATGGATAAGCTTTAAAGTAATGAACATCATTTCTCAAACAAAAAATAATTCCATTATTAAAATTAAACTCATAACCATCATCAAACAAAGCGTGAAAGGAAATAATGTTTCGTGCCACGCAGGGCAAAAAGCAAACATTTAATAAGGTAATAACAAGTCCTGAAGGAAAGGCGAGATCAACACTCCCTATCCGCTCTACGGGAACCACATCTTTGTTTCCCATGATCAGGTCAAGCTCTCTAGCACCCCGCACCCTACTTCTTTTTAGGACCTGCACATTATTACAAATATGAGTGCCACAACCGGTATCAAGTACCCAGCCGTTAGAAGTAGCGGTATTGTGGAGTTCAATCATAAACGTACCTGAGTTATCCGCTCCCTTCGGTTTTACGCGCTTGAGCTCCTCGAGCTACTTTAGGCAAGAACGCCACCAATGCCCCTTTTCCTTGCAGTGGAAGCACTCGGCTTCCGCAGGCTTCTCGGCCGGTGGAACCATCACGGCTTTCCCCTTGCCCTTCGTGGCCGGACTCGGGTTAGGTTTTGCAACCTTCCCCTTACCCTTTCCCTTGGAGGGGGAGCGCCTTTCCTTTTTGTTCCGTCTCCCTGGATAGCTAGGATGGGTTTGGACGAGGAGGGCTTCTTGGACATGTCAGACTCGACGGTCTTCAACATTCCGTGAAGCTCCATTAGGGACTTGTCCATGCCATAGACATGATAGTTCCACACAAATTGTGAAAAGGAACTAGGAAGAGAACGGAGGATCACATCCACCGCTAACTCCCTCCCCAACGGGAATCCCAACCTCTCCAAGCGATCAACCAATGCTTTCATCTTAAGCACATGAACGCTCACATTTCCGCCCTCCTGCATATGGCAATCGAAAAGGGACTTTAGGCACTCGAAGCGCTCTAGCTTAGCCTGCTGTTGGAACATTTCCTTCAGCTGGTTAAGCATGTCATATGCCCCTAAATGTTCCATTTGCTTTTGAAGCTCAGGAATCATTGACGAGATCATAATGCAAGCCACTTCGTTTGTTTCCTTGACGCGTTTATCATACGCATCTCAGACCGCCCTAGTCGCATTAGCCGCAGGTGCTTCCGGCAAAATCTCCTCGATGGCCCACATCTTTTGTTCTTACCTAAGGGCTATCCTTAGTTGCATGAACCAATCCATAAAGTTTTGGCCATCGAGTTTGGCCTTTTCGAGGAACAACTTTAGGGAAATAGAGTTCGATGATGATGTAGAAGCGTTGTTGGATGCCATCTACAAAATTAGAGTACCAATTTTAGTTGTCAAATCCTTGTAGAAATAATTACCCAATAGTTATAAAACTTAATTATTTGAACAAGGCTAAGAACCATATTTCACTCTATCTCGTGACGGGTTTACCGCGGATCACGAAATAAGTTATTTAGGCCGGTAGACAAATTACCGATTGCAACCATTGAAACTCTTAGATCCTTGCGGGATCCTTTCGACATCAAAAGTCTAAGGCATGTTTGATCCCTTCATGCACCAATCCTTTTATTATTTCTTAAATGACTCAGCTAGAGATCGACATATGCACCAATCCTTTTATTATTTCTTAAATGACTCGGCTAGAGATCGACATCATTTAAGCTTTATAAAAGATTTTGTAAGTCGCCCGTCAAGACACACGGTGGTACCCTAGCCCAATCATTGGTTCGTGCTTAAGCTCGACTACCAATATTGCGGGTTGCCACACTCACCTTCCACACAGCTCCACAAGGCATGACTCGTGCTAAAGCTCGACAATCATCCAAGTTTCGTTAGATTTGGGTGGTGTCGTCTTACGGGTGGCGCGTGACTTACTTTTCGAAAAACGGGTTTTGTTTTTCCGGTTAAAACAATATTTTAACAATTTTGACGAATTAGCAATTTAAGTGACAAAAACTCCTTTTTAATCACCGTTTAATATAAACACATTTTTATATTAATGTTTGCCAATTCTTATGCGCGTAGAAATATAAACTCATTTATAAATCTCTTTGTTTTATATATTTTCAAAAAATTCTCTAGCATGCAAATCCTAAAGAATTCAAATATAAAACAACCACGCATAAATATAAACAATGACCCGGTAACATGCCCAAATCCTAAGTGTTTTCCCCGTGAGCCAAAACGGGGAAAACATAGTCAATCTAGGGACAACACCAAGGAATGCTCCGTCACGATCTCCACACTGGCGAATCTCCCGGATTTGGTTTGTCAAGACGCCAACACCGTGTCTCCCGGTTGGTTTGATGCAATATTTACGTATTTGAAATAATCTAAGTACGAGTACATAAAAATAAGAAAACAACATCCAAGTCGCGATCCTAATAATCTATTACAAGTACAAAGATTCAAATAAACGACATGCAAGTCACACCAAATATAAATATTATAACAATACGGCACGCAGGCCAAAACCAAAACCAACGACAAACATCACAAAGGGCTATGGGCATATCAAGTTACCGGGCTACCACAAAAAACACAACCAAACGAAAGCAATGGTGTGCTACAAAACCATGTCCAACAAATATATATATTATGATCAAGATTGCAAAACAACATTTAAGGCACAACAAGCAATCCTTGTACATATGCATTAGCAATTTTAATACACCTTTAAAATTGCATATTCATATATACCTAAAAATATATGTTTTTGTGAACTTCATGCCAAGTAACACAAAACATATAGATTTAGGAACCAAAATATAGTGGGGATCAACAGAATCAAGACTAGTCCAAAACCCGGATTTTAATATATTTAAACATATTGTTTCAAAAACCAATTTTGACCAAAAAACTAGAAGGCACAGGCGTACCCCAGAGGGTACGGGCGTGCCTGCCCTTTTGTCAGTGTACAGTTTAAACAATTTTCAACAGTTTACGAATTCTGCCAGCACGACCCGTACCCCCACTGGTACGCCCGTGCCCCGGTCGCCGGCACGGCCCATACCCCTAGAGGTACGACCGTGCCCGGTCACCGGAAAACCAATTTTGGCAGAAAACTCAGAAAATCCGATTTAACTCCAAAAGTGCAAAGCCATGTTAGAGATGGCTCTGATACCACTGTTGGGTTTTTCGTGACCTAAAGTCGCAACGGAAGCAAAACGAGTAGAAAAAGAGTTTCAAAATTTGACCACGAATACGCCCACCAAATGGACCAAAACTCTAAACATGGTTAAGCAACAAAACAAAGATACAAAGAAATAGTGTCATACCCTTGATGCTATCTTCTTTGTAAAAGCGAGATTGGAGTTTGGAAGTTTCGTACACTAACGTATACACCTCTATCGAAGTCCACGCCAAGTCTTGATCGTTTCCCACTTGCTAGAGTGTAAGGTGTGCCAACCTAAACACCACAAATAGCCTAACACAGAAAGTATCAAAGCCTTGATGTCCTCTTTGTGTGTATGAGAGAATTATATGCAATATGTATATATTTGTGAATCAAGTTCAAGGAACCTCACACTAGAACTTCTTGTGGCTTTTATAGAGCTCGATTTTGAACTCAAAACCGTCCATCATTATGCCACATTCAGTTACTAGAGTTATGGCTATAAACACCACCACAACCAGCCTTGAAAACGGATTAAAGGAGTTGTTACTGCACAAGGCACGGGCGTGCCAGCCCAAAAGGCCACGCCCAAGTCATGCCCGACTTGGGCTCGTGCCTGTCCATTGAGCACAGGGCACGGGCGTGCCTCCTAGAGGCACGGGTGTACCTAGCCACAGGCCACGCCCAAGTCACGCCCGACTTGGGCTCGTGCCTGCCCGTAGGGCACGTCCGTACCTCATACAGGCACGGGCGTGCCTTAACCCACCAGAACCAGTTTCTGGTTTTCTCTCTCATTAGACCATCCGTGATTCCGGAATCGATACTTGGTGTGTGACCAAATAGGCCCTTGCTTCATCAGCCATGAAACCAACTCGTGTGTGTGTCAGTGGGCATAATCCAACAATCTCGTATGGTAACACACTAACATTCAAAAAGGTAACTGCTAACTAAAGAACTCTGCTAACGATAGACAAATGTCCTAACTACCACTGAAATCATCAACACATGATTCACGTTTGTCCTCTAGTATCTGTATCTTTCTCTCACTCTGTTCTTCCTCCCGAGGGTGGATTATTGAACTGAGGTGTAACAGGACCTCAATATCTGACTACTATCTTTTCCAACTAAACATCTTTCACTCTTTCTGCAAAATACACTTCCTTTACTAGAACAGAATATATATATATATATATATATAGAGAGGAAGGTTCATTCGAAAAGGATGTTATTTGTGAAAAGTGCGAGAAGCGATCTGGACCATCTGATCGTTTAATCAATGGTTACAAAATCTTGTGGAATTTTAGTAATTATAAACAAATTACATGTTTTTTTTAATAGAGAAAAGGGTAAAAAGGACATTACTCTCCTCTCTCTCCAATCTCTTTTCTCTCCAATTTCTCCTCTCTCATATATTTATTTATTATATCATCTCTCTCATCTACTCTCTATCCACCGTATTACTCTCATTAGACTACCCTCTCTCACCTCCCTCACATTTTAAAACCCTATTTAATTCCCATCTGCCATTACACATCAAGAAAGTGGAACCCTAGCCTCCCCCGCCGCCTATACAGCCATGTCACCACCGCCGACGATGAAACCATGTCACCCCCGCCGATGATGAAACCATGTCACCCCTGCCGTGGATACACTATGCCACCCCGCCGCCGATACACCCAAGCCACCTCACGGCGCCGATGATCTGAAGCCAACCCCAAGAACAGATCTGTAGCCAGAACCACGAACTGATCTGAAGCCAGAGCTGTTGCAGAACAACCACATCGTAGCCGCAGAACAACCACTTCGTTGCCGCCGTACACTTACAGATATCGTAGATCTGGTCGGTTCCCATTCCCCCTTCTTCAACAAATCGATAATCTGCTCCACGTCGTTGCCTTCGTCTATTTTTTTATCGCCGCCGGCGAACCACCGCCATACCATCTTCTCCACCGCCGCCATACATCGTAACATCCCGTGAGTTTTTGTTTTGTTTTCTATTTTCTATTTTCTTTTCTTTCTTTTTTTTGGATACCCTTTAATCAGGTGGTGTTTTTGAACATATGTATATAAAAAATGTATTTTCGTGATACGAATTTTTCAGGAAATTCAGAATCGACCTTGAGTGCAGAAGCAGAGTTTGATCTTGGATGTAACACCGTATTTTTAACCCAAAAATTTTCATTTTTAATTACTCCGCGGAAGCGTTTTAAACACCATAGTAATTACAACTAATTACAAACCACTGTTTACAAAATATCAGTATTACAAAACACGGCTCGTCACAAATACATTATCAGAGTCCTAGGTGATTACTCCCCAAGCTAACCACTCTCAGCCGAGCCGCTGACTTACCAAAACCTGAAAAAAGAGTGAGAGGTGGGGGATTAGCACAAAGCTAAGTGAATGGAGTATCACAAAACAGATATATTAGCCAGAACCGCATGATATCAACAACCACAAATAAGCACCCTGGGAAGACCGGCGGTTCTGCAGGAACCTACAACCAATGCCGGCCAAAGCAAAGGTTTACCGATAGTCCATTTGCTATTCTCACACAGTATCATCCTCTGGTAGCAACAAATGCATCCCAAGGTCCTGATACTGCTTAGCCAATAGCAAATAAACCCAGCCCATAAGCCCAGTCGTAAACTGACTTCCCTTCCAACATGTATACATATCACAGAATTCAACAATTAACATTCACAGTTAATTAACCAATAGATATACAATCTATCCAACAATAGTTGCAACCAAACAAGTACAACTAACATCACCCGTTAGCGAACATCCACTCACCTCTGATTCTCAGCCAGTGATCTAATGTTACTGAGCCTTGTCTGTTCCCGAGACCACAACAAACTGAAATCAGTATTCAATTCATAAATATATATCAATCATATATTTATATTCATTTAATCAAACATAAACACGTAAGATTCACATATGCATGCACATATAACACATAGCATTAAACAATGCAAAACAACAAACCAAAACTGTCGGATTTCATGAGAAATCCGACACTACCATCGGATTTGCACCAAATCCGCAACTACCATCGGAATCCGACACTTTGTATCGGATTTGAAGGAATCCGCAACTCCATTCGGATTTCCACACTTGCATCTCAACTTGGCATCCACAATCAGATTTCATGTTTAGGATTCCAACCTCGGATTCAAGCCATCGGATTTCAACACTAGGATTTCACACATCCGGATTTCAATACTCGGATTACACATTCGGATTTAAGAGTACCGGATTAAATAACTACCGGATTTAACACCCGGTTTTCATCATCAACACCAAAATCAGCAACCTTTAACCTTCCAAGAATCCGATAACTTCAAATCTTGCATACCTCAACTTCCCAGTTTATACAATTCACATACAAGTTCATATAAACACATATAAACATGTTAAAACATGCAAGCATGTATATTAAACACCATAAACCATAAGAACACCAAGAACATCAAATCCGATTACTTCATATGATAACAAAACCCACTTAAATCCGTAGCATGCTTATAACAACTAGCATGTTAGCAAGAATCATGAAATAATCATCAACCTTTGAAACTTTGAATCACAAATTCAAGAAATCACAGAATCCGATTGCTTCTTGTTTTTCCTTCTTAGCTCTCGGTTTTTACACACTAAAACACACACACATGCAATACTTCAATGTGAAGTAAGCATACTCAAATCCACGTATATATGTTAATAGCATGAGGTGTCATATTTTAAAATACTAAGCACATGCACACACACACATATCACCGTATACATACATACATATATATATATAATCCATAGTAATTAAGTAAATAATTAATTAATCAAATTAACCACTAAATACCAATTAATTAACATGATAATTCACGTGTAACATACCCCAATGCCTACGTTCTACTAGGCCCAATCTCAGGATGTTACAAATCTCCCCCCTTAAACTGGATTCCGTCCTCGGAATCTATTCGTCTTCAAACAACTGCGGGTAACGAGCTTTCATGTCGGCCTCGGTTTCGCACATCAAGTCTGAACCCAAACTATGTTTCCACTTAAGAAGAACCATCGGAATCTGTTTCTTTCGCAATTTCGTCACTTTCCGATCCAACAGTTCAATGGGTTCTTCCACCAACCTCTTGCTGGAATCCACTTTAAGATCATGTAGAGGTAGAATCTGACTCTCATCCTCAACTCTACATTTCCGCAAGTAACATAGTTAAAGGTATTGTGAATACCTGAAAATTATGCCGGAAGGTTGAGAGTAACCGTCTGATCATTTACCACCCGTTGGACACGAAACGGCCCAATATAACGCGGAGCTAACTTTCCCCGCTTCCCAAAACGGATAACCCCCTTCCACGGAGAAACTTTCAGATAAACCAACTCCCCCTCAATGAATACCACTGACCTACGACGTGGATCAACATACATCTTCTGTCGATCCCTCGCAGCTTTTAACTTTTCTCGCGCAATAGCAACTTTATCTGCGGTGATCTGCACAATATCAGGCCCTGCATACTGTTTCTCACCCGCCTCTAACTAACACGTAGGAGTTCGGCAGCGACGACCATATAACATCTCATAAGGCGGCATACCGATACTCGAATGGTAAGAATTGTTATACGCGAATTCAACCAATGGCAGATGGGAATCCCAAGAACCTCCATATTCTAACACACATGCCCGCAGCATATCCTCGAGTGTTTGAATAGTTCGCTCAGATTGCCCGTTTGTCTGTGGGTGGTAAGCTGTACTCAGATTCACACGTGTACCCAACTCCCGTTGTAAACTGTTCCAGAAGTTCGACACAAACCTGGAATCTCTATCTGACACAGTCGAAAGCGGTATACCATGTCGGGAAACAACTTCATCAATATACAACTGAGCTAACTTACTAAGTGATGCCGTCTCACTGGTAGCCAAGAAGTGAGCACTCTTGGTCAATTTATCCACGATCACCCAAATCATATCATTATTCCTCTGTATACGCGGAAGTTTCGTTACGAAATCCATCGTTATGTGCTCCCACTTCCACTCTGGAATCTGCAATTGTTTTAATGATCCATAGGGTTTCTGGTGCTCCGCCTTAATCTGTGCACAAATATGGCAAGCCTCCACAAACTGTGCTACGTCTGTCTTCATTGTAGGCCACCAATACAGCACCTTTAGATCGTTATACATTTTTGTGCTACCTGGATGAACAGATAGTCTAGACTTGTGAGCTTCAGTCATAATCACATTCCGAAGACCTCCAAGCAAAGGCACCCAAACACGAGATTGATAAATCTTCAATCCCCTAGTGTCATCAGTCAAGTCATTCCTTTTTTTGGTCATAATCTCTGACTTCGTATTTTCATCCCTCAAGGCTTCCAACTGAGCTGCCTTCAATCTATCGATCAAGTCAGAAACTATTTCAATTCGCATGAATTTAATATGTTCACTAACTCCCTTGAGACTCAAAGCATCGGCTACCACGTTGGCTTTCCCGGGATGATAGCGAATCTCACAATCATAATCTTTAACAAGTTCCAACCATCGTCTCTGTCGCATATTGAGTTCTTTCTGCGAAAACACATACTGTAGGTTTTATAAAGATAATGTCTCCATAATTTTAACGCAAAAACCACAGCTGTCAGTTCTAAATCATGGGTTGGATAGTTCTTCTCATTCGGTTTCAACTGGCGAGAAGCATATGCAATCACCCTATCCCGTTGCATCAACACACAACCCAACCCTGCCAATGACGCGTCACAGTAAACTATGAAGTCATCTGACCCATCCGGTAAAGCAAGAATAGGAGTCTGGCACAAGAGTCGTTTCAACGTCTGAAAAGCTCTCTCCTGTTCATCACTCTATTTAAATGGAACCTCTTTGCGAGTCAGTTTAGTCATGGGATTCGCAATTTTAGAAAAGTCTTTAATGAATCTTCTATAATACCCAGCCAATCCCAAAAAGCTTTTAATCTCAGAAGGCGACTTCGGAGCCTCCCAGTTCATCACTGCTTCTATCTTTGCGGGATCAACCTTGACTCCATCACTGCAAATGACATGCCCCAGAAAGTGAACTTCCCGCATCCAGAATTCACACTTCGAATACTTGGCATACAATTGCTCCCGCTTTAGAGTTTCAAGAACCTGTCTCAAATGAATCTCGTGATCAGCTTCGGATTTCGAATAAACCAATACGTCGTCGATAAATACTATCACAGATTTATCCAGGAACGGTCGACAAACCTGGTTCATCAAATCCATAAATACTGCAGGTGCGTTAGTCAAACCGAACGGCATGACTAAAAATTCATAATGGCCATACCTAGTACGAAAATCAGTCTTAGCAATATCCCCGTCAGAAACTCGTACCTGGTGATAACCTGATCTCAAATCAATCTTCGAGAAATACGAAGCACCCTGCAACTGATCAAACAAATCATCAATCCTGGGCAGAGGGTATTTATTCTTCACTGTCCTTTTATTCAGTTCCCTGTAATCAATACACATTCGCAGAGTACCATCTTTCTTTTTCACAAACAAGACTGGTGCACCCACGGTGAAGAACTCGGACGAATAAATCCCCGATCCAACAAATCCTGAATCTGTGTCATCATCTCCCTTATTTTAGAAGGAGCCAATCGATAAGGAGATCTAGCCACTGGATTAGAACCTGGTATTAAATCAATCTTATACTCTACCTCTCGAACGGGAGGTAACCCACGTAACTCATCCGGAAACACTTCAGGAAATTTTGATACAATTCGTACATCAGTAACTGCCCGTTTCTCTTTTCTAGCATCAATCGCATATGCCAGAAAACACTCGCATCCCTTACTCAAGGATTTCTTGGCTTTCAACATCGAAATGATAGGAAATACAGACTTGTTTCTTTCCCCTCGAGCCACCGTGTGGCGACCCATCAGATAACGGAATGAAATCAGCTTCCTATGACATTTAATACTCGCCCTGTGCTTACTCAGCCAATCCATCCCCAAAACCACATCAAACCCTGCTAATGGCACCAACAGGAATGATACAGGAAAGCACTTACCATCTATGTCAATCTCAGCACCCGTCACAGAAGTCATAACAGGCACTATCTTACCATCTGCTACTTCTATATCAATCGGCACAGAGATACTAGCAGTAGGCAAATTTAACTTAGCACAGAATACTACAGAAATAAAGGAGCGATTCGCTCCAGAATCAAAAAACACACGAGCAGGTAAGGAATTTATAAAGAACGTACCGGTGATCAAGTCATCTGTGGCAGTAGCATCATCTACTGTCATTCGGAACGCCCTGCCCTCCGGAGCTGGAGGATTCTTCCTTTTCTGCCCACCCGCTGAAGACGAGCCCCCAACCGCCCCTGCCCCTGACCCAGTCCCTGCCGCTGGTCTTCTTCCTGTAGGGCAATCACCCGCCCTGTGACCCTCCTGATGACAGTTCCAACATACGTTCCGAGGGTACCGACAATCCTTCGATTCGTGTCCGTGAGTACCACATCTCACGCAACAGATAGTCTGAGTAGTACACTGCCCAGTGTGAGTAGCCCTGCACCTCGTGCACCACTGTGATTTAACTCCAGAATCCCCTGAAGATGCCTTCCTGTTCTGGTTGCTCTGGGAATGGTTACCCTGCCATTTCTTCTTTTGTTGGCTACCCCCAGCCTGGTCATACCTCGGCTTCTGCAAAGCCGCCTCCTCCTTGCTCTGTTTGTCTTTGGCCTGGATGTCCCCCTCGGCAGATTTTGCCAAGGTGAAGGCCTGGGACAGAGATCCAGCCAATCTCGTGGTGCTCCTGTACTCTGGAAACAACGCCCTAATAAAGTGCTGAACCTGGGAAGATTCATCAGGCACCTACTGAGATACAAACCTCAGCTTCGAATTGAACTGTTCATCAGTTCATCCACCGTCATTTTCCTTGTCATCTTCAGTTCCATGAACTCCTGCCTTATTTTATTCAGTTTAAAGGCGTTGTAGTATTGTTCACACAATTTATCCCGAAATTGATTCCAAGTAATTGAATCCATTTGTGCTCTCGATAAATGTGTGGTAATGGAATCCCACCAAACCATTGCTTTGCCTTTAAGCATCCGGGTGGCAAAACAAACTCTCATCTCCTCTTCACAATTACAAGCATCTAAAATCCTCCCTGTATCCTTGAGCCAGTTCAAAGTAACATTGGGATCCGTGCTGCCATGATATTCATCTGGTTTACAATCCAAGAACTTTTTGTAAGTACACGGCTGCCTGTATCCCATACCTGGTGGAAATCCCATAAATGGATACGAATAAGATCCAGATCCTTGTGGCATTGACCCCTGTGGGATAGATCCTTGAGGATAGGGTCCTTGTGGAAACAACGGATAATAGAACGGTTGAGTCATCGGTTTAGTAAACGGTGGTATCGGCATTGACATTTGAGGAACCTCTGCCAATGTAGTGATTGCTGGAAAGATCGGGGGTATCGCAACCATAGTTGATGTTATTGGAATAACCAATTCTGATCTCAAATCTTGCAGTTGCCCTTCTAGTTGGAATATGTACTCATCCCTGTTATCAACTGCTGTACCAGATGTACCAACACTGGTTGGAATCTCAACAATTGCAGTAGGGACCTCAACAGTAGTTGGGACAGTAGGGGTACCGGTTGAGTAATCACCTCCAGCCATTGTTATCTGCAACAATCACATCACCTCACGATTTATTAGATAAATCCGTTAGTACACAACATACTAACTCCACCCTTTCCAATTCACCCCATTCCCACACCCAAGGAGTAATCAACCTACCACGAGCCAAGATTTGGGAATGTATCACTTCCACTGTGCCTACACTGCCAAACCAAGGCTCTGATACCAAACTTGTAACACCGTATTTTTAACCCAAAAATTTTCATTTTTAATTACACCATGGAAGCATTTTAAACACCATAGTAATTAAACTAATTACAAACCACTGTTTACAAAATATCAGTATTACAAAACACGGCTCGTCACAAATACATTATCAGAGTCCTAGGTGATTACTCCCCAAGCTAACCACTCTCAGCCGAGCCGCTGACTTACCAAAACCTGAAAAAAGAGTGAGAGGTGGGGGATTAGCACAAAGCTAAGTGAATAGAATATCACAAAACAGATATATTAGCCAGAACCACATGATATCAACAACCACAAATAAGCACCCTGGGAAGACCGGCGGTTCTGTAGGAACCTACAACCAATGCCGGCCAAAGCAAAGGTTTACCGATAGTCCATTTGCCGATAGTCCAATTAATTAACATGATAATTCACGTGTAACATACCCCAATGCCTACGTTCTACTAAGCCCAATCTCAGGATGTTACATTGGAGATTTTGAACAGAGTCGACCTTGTTTGCATATATTTATTAAGTTGATGTATTTATAAATTGTTTATGATCTTAACAATTAGGTTTTGGTTTTATTTCTACTGTTGTTCATTATTAAACAACAAAATTTTAGATATTATGTATTTCTAGTTGTTTATCTATTAACAAGTAATGCTAATATATTTTATAAATTGCAGTAATAGATTATTTTAAGATTACATTGTGTATTGGGGTAAATATAAGTTGTATTCGTGATGAATTTTATAGTTTTTTAGTTGTTAATGGTCTGCTCATCATTATATATTTTATGTTGTTCAATAATAAACAATTACACATTTTGTTTTTTGTTGTTTCTAGTTTGTTGATCTTTACTATTAGAAATAAAAAGAAAATTGGTTTGTTTTTGTTTGTTATCTAATGAACACAGACAATGAATATAAAGAATGTTTGAATGTTCAGTAATGAATATGTCTATAAAAAAGGTTTTTTTTGACGTATACTATTTTGGTCAATAATAAACAACCACGAATGATAGGTAGGAAAAAAAGAAAAACCTAAAGATTAAAATAAGAAAGAAATGCATTTAATGATGAAACAATATAAATTCAGAGTTTATTAGTGAGCGAACATAACATTTAATAATTTAAAACTTTTAAATATTTAATTGTGTTCATCATTGAACACCGTAAAATTGCTAGTTATTATTAAATTATTTCTATTTTATTTTGCTTTAAAGTTTTAGGAAAGAAAAAAATAGGAGAGAGAAAAAAATTTTGTTTACTATTATACCCTTTTCAATTAAAAAAATACGTTTTATCTATGCCCTTAAATTAAAATGCAAATAAGTGGCTAGGATCGCTTCTCGCAAATAAAACGCTTTTCTCATGAACCCTCCCCTATATATATATATATATATATTCTTGTGAATCTACTTACTACTTCTTATGTAACATCAAACCCCCGAGGACTAGATTTACTTACATTCTCTTATCTCCATACTAATATCTTTAACAACTATAACTTCCTACATAACTTCTGTTGATCCTCATTTCTCCTGAATTCTTTGCTCTCTCTAGTCAACTGGACTTGGGATATTGCTATCTTAGAAAAGTCTAGTATAATTCATTTATGGTACTCTGCAAGCTCATAGAAACTTCTTACTTCTGTAGGATTCTGTGACGGTTTTCACTTCATCACTGCTTTCACTTTGGCTGAATCTATTTCAATCTTTTCTAATTAACGAAGCAACCTAAGGATTGTATTTCTTATAACTACACTTTACACTTGGAGAATTTCACATACCATTTCTCCCTGCATAATGTGTCTAATACTCCTCTGAAACTAACACCATGTACTTCTGAAATCTTGGAGTAAATAGTTGATCATCACTAATCACAATCACTAATCTATCGAACATATTTTAATAAACTATACTCATTAACTCTGTAATCTATACATATTCTGAACATGTCATCTTTCTCTTTTTCACAACTAAACTCAATATACCTCACGGTAAGCTACTAGATTGGATAAAACTTTTATCCATCGACTCTTGCACTGAATTCAACAATTGTTGTATATCTGAAATCTGCTTCGGCTTTCCCTCTCCTTGCTAGAATCTCTCACAAAAGCTGATAACGTTTAACAATCAAAGACTAGATACTTTCTTTCTTTTGCTAACAAACAGGCATACTAGCTCTTATATATTTATCTTTACTAAACACTTCTTCCTCACTTAGGGTCTAAAGCCGTACTGTTCTCTGATTACATACTATCTAAACTTGATACTGACTCAATCAATTCATACCAATAACTGCTCAAAACTCTTTAATCATGATTGGTATAAGATCAATGGGAAACTGGCAATCATCTCTCTTATCACATTATTCTTACACCTAATATTCTCAATAGTAATCTCATCATCTACTGCTTCTTCCTAAAGAGGAAATTCTGTTATACTGTATGGAACACTCAACTGAACATAACGTGGAACATCAACAAAGATCTACTTTAACATAGTCAAATAATACTAGGGCAGGTGTACTATTAGCAACAAAGGTACCTGCCACTACACTTGGTTCCACCATTTCCTTCACAGCCATAAGCTGCACTTTCATTTACTCATCCCTACCCTTGCTTAACCATAGTGGGGTAGAGGATCCACTATGCTTTTCTCTAGAGCTATCAACTTAGGGCAATAAGCTCAATATGCCTAACTGGTAATAATAGTAACACCCTTAGAGCGAACTCCAACAATCTCTAGGCGCATGCCTCTGCTTCTCATACTTTCATATATGTAAGTAAGGAACTAACCTTCCTTACTGTAGTACAAATACTGATCTCTTGCTTGACATATTTGCTAACTCAACCTTTCACTTTTCCACTTACTAATCCCTATCTGATCAACTACTGCTTTCTCTTTTATACAAAACTCACCTTCTCTTTTGTTGTGTTACCGATAAATGTCACTAAACTTTTCAGATATTACTTTAAGTATCGAAATGTGTCACTACCTTTCATATGCTCAATAACAATACACTCTGGAAAAAACGAGTTACTTCTATCAACTTCTTGGTGATATTATTCACCACTTCTGTCATCTGTCATAGAGCTAAAAACTCTTCTGTAATCTTATCTATTCAAGTTGATTAGTGCAAATTGCACCTCTGACATTTCTTTAAACTGAGGCCTAATCGTTGTCTCCATTTGTACCTTTTCTTTCCCTGGTAACAATAAAGTCTACTGATCTTTTGTTATTCCATACAACAAGCTCAAAACATGCATAACTTTTCATTCTACTAGACATCTGACTATACGGAACGCCCCTTCCATTTCTGCTAGTCAACGATTGTTCACAGTCGAATCTACAACCCCCTTCCAAAAGGAGATGCATTACCTGCCGAAAACCTCTGTAAGTATACCCTTTTTAACTTGTATAACTGATCTATTCTGGCCTTGGTTCTCCCAACCCTCTAAACCTACATCACTGCAGCCTATACCGCTGCATCTACTCGTTTCTATAACATCACCTCCAATCTCTCTGACACTTGCTCAACCACCTGGTTGTTTGTACAAGGGATGTTCATCTGTAATGCTTTACCCAACTCTGTAGTTAGTGTCTCCCTCAATGTACTATTCTCATACTCTTGCAATTCCTCTGTATTTGAAATCTTTCTAGTAACATTACGTGAAGGTCTAGCGGTTGGGGTAAGAAGTTCCTTCTAAATCATACCTGTCTCTAGCTTCTCGAGGCCTACTTGCCTCAGACTACTGTGTCTGACACATTCTAGCTCTTTCTACATCAAAATTGTACTGAGCTTGCTATATAAAACATGCTATCACACATAATCCACAGGGTTCATCATGATCTTGCTAAGCTTCAGTATGTACCATGTGTTCATAACAATATGGGCCCTATATTATTATGAAGACATTATACCTTACTTATGCTTAACTTAACCAATCAGGTTCCTGCTTCATAAAACAATACTGAACACTTATTCACATAACTACGTTGCTCAAGCATATACAAGATATCTCATGCTCAAACTACTAAAACAGATAAATATTAAAACTGTTACTACTCATATGCTCACCAAGGTTTACTACCCCAGGGATAGCTCCACTTAATCTCCAAACCATGGTTTAAGTTCGGACATCACACTCATGCGTGTCTGAATCCCTTAAACCTTGGCTCTAATACCAAGTTGTAACACCACTTTTCAATTTTTAACTTAAAAACATTATCTTACAAATTAGCACCAAAAGATATTAGAGTTTCACAAAAATACTGTTTCACAAAAATACTGTTTCTAAACATACACGTACTAACATTTACAAAAGTAGTGTCAAAGTTTGCTTCTTGAAAACCAGGAGCTATCCGGCTGAACACCGCACTAGGGCCTCACCTTGCTGGAATTGCCACCTGCAAACATAAAATACTGAAACATAAGCTAACGCTTAGTGAGCATACTAACTGAACATAAATAACCTAAACAGAAGTAAAGTCTCCCCAGATGTCTTGCATTCAAGCTGTAGCACTTGCAACCTGCATAAACTGTTACTGTTCTTGGTATACAGCGTAGCTGTACACTCTGTCACTGATCTGATACATAACTATGTACCCTGATGCTGATCTTGTGCATAGCTACACCACCTAGTTAGCTATACACCTCTGCTATACAACATATATACATATCAAAACTGTGTCTCATAACAAGGATATCATGTTGTTCATCTGTATCATAGTCATATGCTAAAGATGCTAAAGGACTAGTACACTCACCTGGTAACCGAGTAATATGCTAAACAAGTAACGTGTGTTGTCGAGTATCCAAACATCTTCCTGTATCAGAGAAATAGCTAAACATTACTAACTGCTTAAACTGTGCTGAAAATGGGCCTACACGGGCCGTGTAAACCTACACGGGCCATGTACCCTGTACACTACACGACCTCTCTTGGCCACATGGCTTGTGTTGACACATCACCCTACACGGGCCGTGTACCTATACTCGGTCCTTGTACCCTTTATACTACACGACCATGTAACCCTACATGGCCTGTTACCGCCTTTGACTTCTACACGGGCCGTGTAACCCGACACGGGCCATGTAACTTACTTTACACGACCATGTCCATCTACATGGCCTATCACCAGCTTAAAAATCATGTACACGGTCCGTGTACACGACGACTTGCAACTTTCTGTGAAGAACACAGCTGCTGTTCTTGATTTAAATCTCAATACAAACGTTTTCCAACACTTGTATTATGTACTATGACTCACAAAACAGCTAAACAACATCATAAACATGCAAACAACAACATGAGGTCAATGATTCACCATGAATCTCTCTTTGACCCAAAAACAACCAAACAACACATGCCTCACTACTTGAGATAGCTTGGGTGAAATCATGGTGCCCTTGTCTTGCTGATTGAATCCAGAAATTGCTAAACAAGCGATCTTGAATGGTGCTGGAATGGCTTGAAAGTGTTTATGGGTTTTCATTTTCAAGTCAAACCTAGCTACACACACACACACAAACACATATATATATACACACACACACACACACTTTCTAGTAATTACAAAACAGCCCCTGGACTTATCATCTTTCAAATTGTAGCCCTCTAGTTTTATAAACACCTCTAGTCTTTAATAACACATAGACATAGCAACTTTTGAACTTTGGGGCGTTACATATGGGCCTTCGGGCAAAGTTCGGGATCAACGGTTACTCGAATACCGTGCCTTAGCATCTGGGGTTTTCAGCTACCCGCTGAGCCCAATTGAGCCTTTGGCTCCGTAACGTGCACGGTGGATCGCTTTATGTGTTCTTACTAGCACGGATGGCAGTGTATAATCCCCCGGTGAGGGTTGTTGAGCTGGACTAGCTATCCTACAAGATATAACCCCTACCGATCATGTCAGCACTCCACTATGTGATAGGATAGCATTGTTTGCTCATTCCTGTGATATGACTTTCTTTATTGATACTGATGCCTGTCTGTATTTACTAGCTATTTATATCTAATATTGTTGATGCTTCCCTTTTTCCGGTAAAGACTAGAAGGCCTGGTGAGACGGGTTGCTTGTAGATATTGTAAATACCTTTTGGGAAGGAACACTGCGCTATGGTATTGTATTTAATGGTCGGTCATGGATAGAGTAACACTAATGGTTATAGGTTTGGCAGATTTTGTTTTGTATATATGTATATATGCAAAACCAGTGTTTTGTAAACTGTAATAGTTTGTAGGGTTTGTTTTAATTTCCACTGCATGGTTGTTAATCTGTGTTTAAATAACAGGACATGTAAACACTCTATTTACAAACGGACCCACGCAGTTTAAAAACTCAAATTTTTACTAAATTTACTAATAGCAAAGGCGGTGTTACATACAGGTTGGTCAGTCAACTTGAAACAACCTAAACCCGTTTATTTTTCTGTCGAGTTTGTGTTATGTCGATATAAGATTACGTGTTTCTAAACAAGATACAATGGTCTTTTAAATGAGAAATCATTAGACCCTTCGACCAAGATGCAGTAATTTTAAGGGACTATGTTTTTCTTACGAGATGCATGATTTTAAGCTGGATGCAATGATTTTATTAACAAGATATAATGTTTGTAGCATGTGCATTTTAAGACTGTTTGTAGCGGATTCTCGCCATATATATATATATATATATATATATATATATATATATATATATATATATATATAAATTTAAATAACCTATAGTCTAGCGGTATTCATTGTATGAGTTAAATATTATGTTATGACTTCAAATAATCCTGTAGTGAACATAAAAGCATAGATTTAGTAGTATGTTTAGGTGTTTATTCCGCTGCTAAAAAAACTTGTGGTGCTCTTATTGCTTTATGTAATTTTAGAAGTGGAATAAATAATAGATACTTAATTTCAAATGTTTATTAGGTTAATTTATATTTGTTTAGGAAAATATTATTTTCTCCAATTAAATTAATTAATTCTCCTATTTTATCTTCTTACCTACTAAATGATAACATGAAAAACATAAAAATGTTACTGAATAACATGAACAAATTTCTAATGTAATCAAATAAACACATTAAATCAATTCGTATTTATACAAGAGCAAAAATAAGCACCAACACCCGAAAAATAGTGGTGGATTTGAAAATCGATTACCAGATTGTTTTATCATCATGTTCGTCGATACTAGAAAACTCATCATCCGTAAACACTAAAATACTAAATTGAAATTTCGAAAAAGTTTAGGGTTAAACTTTTAAAAACTTTAGGGCTTAAACTATTAAGAGTTAAATCAAAACAAAGTATAAACTTTGAAAATTAAACCGTTATTATCATTAAAAAATATATAAGTTAAGTGACTAAACATATTATAAATAAAAAAATAGTTAAATCAAAAACCAAACAAAACTTAATTAACAAAAGTCTAGCTAAAGGGTTGATCATTTTCTTTTGGTAGAAGGCAAAGAAAAACTAAATCTTACTATTAATCTGTTTTCTTAATATAGGCATTGAATATTATTTGCACCTAATAATTTATTAACTTTGGTCAACTCAAATTTATTGTGACATTTAATTTAAATTCTATTTGTGACTATTTTCACATGATGAGGTAAATATTTTTATAATTTATGCCATAACTATACAAAATTTTCAGTGACAAGTAGTATAAATAGGAAGATTATATAAGAAGATATAAAATCTCTTTTTATAATTGCACTTAATAATTTTTTAACTTCATTCAACTCAAATTTATTGTGACATTTAATTTAAATTTTATTTTGACTAATTTTACATGATGTGCTAAATACTTTTATAATTTTTGGCATCCCTATATTTATAATAGAAAATATTCGGTGAGTAAAAGGATAAATAGAAAGATTATGTAGATATAGAATCTATTTATAATAACGCTTATCGATATTCACTTCAACCTTGACAATATTTTGATATTTAGACTCACGATATAGTTATAGCTATTATGTCAAACATCTTTATACAAATAAAAGTTATAATTAATTTTGCCAAAACGAGTTCTTAACGAATTCGCAACTTGTTCTAACGCAACGTATAAAATATAAAATTGTAGCGGGAAATATAATTTTAAAAGATAAAAAAAAACAAGTTATAGAGACCATCAAACATATGCATATCGGGAAACTGCATATTCATATGCTATCATTCCATATTCACCTCCTCATTCTACACGAGTTTCCTGCATTTTTCGCTTCTTTGCGAAAAAAACGCAGCCAAGGACGAATAACATGATGGTCAGCAACTGTACAACGGCGGTCAACACATCTTACAGAAACATTAAAGTAAGAAAACATATAAAAAATCGAAATGATATCATGTCTATGGGCACCTCATTGTACAATACACCTCGAGCAAGAGCCCTGAACTTGATTTTCTTGGTACTCGTCGTTTCTCAATAGATTCCCTACAATAAGAGTAAAATCGAATGAAGGGAAGTATAAATATGCTCGAGTCCAGGCAATTTTGACATATTCATATACACATGGATCGATTTTAGTTCGGGTAAGTTACATAAAATTGTATCATAGTTATCTTTTTGTTCGATTTAGGTCTTTGGGATGTTGCTTGTATTATTTTGTTGCACTTTGGTTGTGAAATGTAAATCTCTTATTCGTCGTGCAATTAAGTTGACAAACACGGACCCAAACATATTTTTTTTTTAACAATAGTACACACACGTACTCTAAACCTACTCTTAACTACACCTTTTGTCCACGGTGAGACTAGAACCAATGACCACGAGGAACACCTTTTAAAACATATTGATACGCTAGGCTGTAAGCCCTTTTGGTCTTAAAAAAAAGAAGCAAAAATGAGACCCTCGGTCTCGAACCCATAACGTATGAGTTGAAGGCAACACCATAACCAGTCCTAACCCAAAAAACATACTTATAATGACCAAAATAAAACAGAAGGCGCGCTTTTAACGATAAAATTGGAACAAAAGTAAGTTTGATGACCAAAACTGAACAAAAATGCAAGTATGTTGCTAGTTTATGCGATTGGCCCTTTGAGTTATGTTGTATCTCTAGCCGCTCAAATGAGTTTAGAGTCGTCCAAGATGGGGTCAAATACATAAAATCCTCTACATCGCTTTCTTATGAAAAAAAGATTAAGGAGTTCCGTAATCTAATTTTAAGCATCGATTGTTTATAAACTTAAATTACTGTTTGTGGTTTAGACCAACACTTGAGCAGGGCACTTATGAACCACCACTTTGACCCTTTACCGGAGACTACCTTCTTCATTTTAACACTGATCCGGGTCCAAACGGGTAAGGCTTTTTTGTACCTGTGAAGGTCAATTGTTTGGGTTGACTCGCTACTCCTTTTCCATTTTCTAAATCTTTTTATAAGTAAATAACGCGTTAAATATGATTAAGGAAGGTATACTATTACAATTGTAACTTTATATTTCTTAATTGAGCGATTTACAAGATTTTATGCATCAGACTTCACTTTGGGCAGCTTACAGGCCACTAAACCCATTTGACCCGTTCTTTATTTAACTATTTCGACCCCCTTTGAGATTAAAAAAATATACTATGTACATACCTTAAAAACGAGCGTCGATTCTGGCATCAAATTGATTCTATAGGAAGATGCCAAACTAATACCTTTGAGCAGTCCTCTGGTATTCCTTCCATTTGTGTCTCATCCTCCACAACTTGTTCAATGAACGTGCTCACCTGTGAGTCAAAGTATGGTCAAAATAAGTCGATGAATGATGGTTTTAATGAAGCATTCAAGTGTTCGTCGATGGAAAATGGGGTGTTTAGATGTTCTGTCAAAGTATGGTCAAAATAAATTTAATGAACGTGCTCACCTTTAGCAGTAAATAACGTGTTCCAAAAGTTAACCTGATCCTTAAGACTTACTCCTAAATAATTGCCAAACTGTAATACTAATGATGATTGAATACTATAGCTTGGTTAGCATGCTAAATAATAAAAGAGAACTGATTAACATATAAACTTCGTCCTTTTGTAAGAAAATCGCCTCGGTACCCTTGGAAAAGATTTGGTTGTAACCATTTTTCCCTTCTGAAAAGACACTTTGTTCATATGGTGTGGCTTCTTGAATTTCATCTAGATCGATCTTGATTCCTTGATCCTATGTTTGACTTGTGAAAGTGTCTCGTCACTCTCTTTGACCAACAACACTAGCAAATGTGACTTGCACAACCGTGACTGATCGTAAATTTTTTATCCTACTGAAAGGTATAATCTTTTAGCCATGTTCTCTTACAAGTCAAACTAAATCAAACTTTGAAATTCACCCTCCCCCTTGGGGCCTTGGGGGCGTTTAGCGAATGGCATCCCCCCTTCTTTGATATATGGCTTTCCACATATGGGTGTCAATGAGGGCAGATCTTGATCCAAATCTGGTTTGACCAGTTCCATATATATATGATCCAATGGGTAACGAAACCAGCTCTGTCAACCAAATAAGTAAACCAATAGGGCAATAGGTCGATTCATTTACTTGAATCACTGCGTAGGTCGATTCAAGATCCGGTCGAACCATAACTACAATTTCATTTTAAGTTTTTAACATTCACTACCATCCCCCTTCACCCACTACCACGACTCACCACCCACCACACCAGCTACCACCATCACCTGTGCTCACCACCTCCGATGGCACCGCCACCACCCACCACTGGTCCGCGCCACCACCACCAACCACCCATCACTGCCGCCCACCACTTGCATCACCACCTCCACTCTCCGCCAACATCCACCACCACTGCCACCACCATCCACTATCACTGCTGCCACCAACACCACTTGTTGATTACCCATTTGCCACCACTTCCATTACTGCCACAGCCACCACCCGGCAGCACCGGCGCCGCCACCCCGCCACCACCGTGGCGGTGGCGACGGTGATGGTATTGACGGAAAGAAGTGTTAACAATTATAGAAGTGGTGGTGGTGGGTGGTGGCAGAGGCGCTGGCGGTGTGGTTGATGTACCATGATAGGGGTGGTGGCGATGGGTTTGGTTGTGGTGGTGGTGGCTGATGGTGGGTGACGACAACGGTGTTGTCTGGTGATGGTGGCAATGGTGGGCGGTGGGTGGTGGTGGTGGTGGGGGAAATGATGTTAAATAAGTATTATCATATAAATAAAAAAACGAATAATATCACTCATCACAATAGATATATCAAATAAATAATTTTAAACGGGTCGTGTGTGGTCAAGATCCAACTATTTGGATCTCTTGGATCTTGGGTCAAATCAAGATCCACTAGACAATCGATCAGATCCAAATCAAATTAAACGGTTCTCCGGGTTAGGCCAAAAACCAATCAGATTTGCTCCATTGACAGCATTCTATCCGAAGTTGGCCCAACATTCCCCTATATAATTTATGTGCGATATCGGGTTGATTTTAGCCGGGAAATATGTAATTAAGTGTAAAAAGAATTATCCTGAACACTTCGTCGCGCCGCGATCTCTTTTTTCACGCCCGGTTGACTTTTCTCCTTTTCTTTGGACCTTGGGCTTTAGGCTTTTAATTATTTTCTTTATTTATTCTATTCTTGGGCTTCATTTTATTTTCTTGATTTCTTTCTTTGGGCTTCAATTATTTTTCTTGGTTTCTTGGGCTTATTTCTTCAAGTAATTTATTATTTCGCTTTCTTAGCCTGCAAAACATAAAAGAAACGATAAACGCATCTTTTTACACTTAATTACATATTTCCCGGCTAAAATCAACCCGATATCGCACAATATTTATATATAATTAACGCGATATCAAAATACCCACACTTGAACTTCGCTTGTCCTCAAGCAAATCACAACTCTATCCAGACTAAAAATTTAAATAACTAACACCATTCTCGAAAAAAAATAAATATCACTTACGAATGTCAAAAAGATTGATTTAAAACAAAACAGAAGTTATACCTCGAATGATGCATATACCCATTATTATATCCCCATTAACTTTCCACCACTCCTAAAGAATATTCCTATCTATATATATATCCAAGCCTTAACTTAAAAATTGCATTTAGATTTAATTTGGCTAAGTTACCCTTTGAAAATCCCCTGACCGTGGATGGTCATGGGCTTGAGCTAGAGGTTAAACAGGAGCCCGGGCAAGAGCAGAAGCAGCAGGCGCGCCATGTGCGCCGTAGGAGCCGGGGCCCGCAGATGAGGGGCCGCAGCCTTACTCGCTGCAGCAGATATCCGGGTCGATTAACCGCCTGTTCGACCAAATGGGTAGCATGTCTATGAGAATAGATGGACTGGGGTACTACAACGATTAGCAGGAGCAGCAGGCGCGCCATGTGCGCCGTAGGAGACGGGCGCCGGGGCCCGCAGATGAGGGGCTGCAGCCTTACTCGCTGCAGCAGATATCCGGGTCGATTGACCGCCTGTCCGACCAAATGGGTAGCATGTTTATGAGAATAGATGGACTGAGGTACTACAACGATCAGGTGCACGTGCGCCAGGTGATGCACAAGCAGAACCAGCAGTATATGCACTCCGGTCTGTCCACCCTCTTAACCCATTATGGATATCCGCCACCGGCGTACTCACCATACCCTCCCCCGTATCCAGACTGGCGTTCGCGCTTCCCCCCATCAAAGACCCACATGCCGGGGCCGTCTGGATATGCGGGTAACGACTCGGAGGACGAGGATTGAGAGATGAATTTTATTTCTATTCTATGATGTACTTGTAAAACTTTGATATATATTAATTCTAGTATTTGTCTAATCTTTTGTGCATGAGTTGTTCACATTTTCAGCATGTTTGGTTGATATTTGGAGTGTGCTTATATGCTAGCAGTCAGTTCAGCGATTGCTTATTTTATTGCTCCAGTCGCCTGTATAATATCCAGGGAGCTATTTCTAATCTTTTTCTACCTTAATATATTTTTATTGTGTACAATGGGGACTTTGTACAATTTAAGTGTGGGGTAGGGGTTATAAAAAGATTCCTCGCTTGAACTTAATTTGTCCTTGTAGTAAATTATTATTTTATTTGGGCGTTAGATTTTAAATTTTTAATATTATTCGAGTTAAAAGTTAGATATTATTTAAGATTGTCAAGTTTGTTGATTTATTATCAATTCATAGGATATATCTAGCTTTTATGCATAGTGCTTGTGGCTTTTCGCCAATTCTTTAGAAATTCGAGTTTATAGTATCCAATCTTTAATTTCTGAATTGCTACAGAAAATATAAGGTTAAGCCCTTTTTGATTCTAAGCTTGACAAAAATAGACTGAGTTGAATTTTCAACTTTTATAAACATATGTTTGAAAAAAAGAGAAAAAGTGAAAAAAAGCCAATGTGCAAAAATGAAAAAAATACAGAAGTGCTAGAAATATATAAGTCAAATAAATGGCTTTTGGAATTCGAATTAGTAAACTTTGAGGGGTGTTCTACACCTAAAGCCAACTGGTTTAGGATCGGTTGAGTTGAGGATTCGCTACATGGGTTCCATAGAAAGTCATAGGCTTATATAAAAGAGCTGAAAAGATAAAAAGCATATGTATAAATAAAGTTGGAAATCTGCAATAAGTCTTGAGGTCAGGGGATTTTCAAAGGGTAACTTAGCCAAATTAAATCTAAATGCAATTTTTAAGTTAAAGCTTAGATATATATATAGATAGGAATATTCTTTAGGAGTGGTGGAAAGTTAATGAGGATATAATCATGGGTATATGCATCATTCTAGGTATAACTTCTGTTTTGTTTTAAATCAACCTTTTTGACATTCGTAAGTGATATTTATTTTTTTTCGAGAATGGTGTTAGTTATTTAAATTTTTAGTCCGGATAGAGTTGTGATTTGCTTGAGGACAAGCAAAGTTCAAGTGTGGGTATTTTGATATCGCGTTAATTATATATAAATATTGTGCGATATCGGGTTGATTTTAGCCGGGAAATATGTAATTAAGTGTAAAAAGATGTGTTTATCGTTTCTTTTATGTTTTGTAGGCTAAGAAGACGAAATAATAAATTACTTGAAGAAATAAGCCCAAGAAATCAAGAAAAATAATTGAAGCCCAAAGAAAGAAAGCAAGAAAATAAAAGGAAGCCCAAGAATAGAAAAAATAAAGAAAATAATTAAAAGCCCAAAGCCCAAGGCCCAAATAAAAGGAGAAAAGTCAACCGGGCGTGAAAAAAGGGATCGCGGCGCGACAACTTCAGCGGTCGCGACGCGACGAAGTGTTCAGGATAAGGTCAATCCGGTTGCCACGTGGGGTCGCGACGTGACCAAATCCTCTGTCGCGGCGCGACGCGTCAAGATAATGGCGGACTTAAATTTCAAAGAGTTGGGATCGCGATGAAATTCCACGTCGCGGCGCGACATTTGCCCTTCGCGGCGCGACGCCCCTGTTTTCAGAAAACTATTTAAACTAAACTCCAGATCGGTTTTGGGGTTAACCACTCAAATTCTTCTACCTAAACTCTGCTAAATACGTCCCAGAAGTGATCCAGAAGCTTTGGAGCTCGGATTTGAAGGATTGAAGCTTTATTTTGGAGATTAAAGGCTTTGAAGATTGCTTTTCTATAGGTTTTATCATTCTTTCATGTTATTTATGCTTATTCTTATTTTCCAGAAGTATGATATGAACTTATTAGGCTAGTTTTCTCTGTTTTCCTCCCTAGAGGAGATGAAACCCTTTAAAGTTGATTAATTTACATGTTATTGACATTAATTTGCATTATATTCATCTTTCAAGTTTAATCAAAGATCCTTGCATGTTTTAGTTCTGTTTTTGAGAAGTTTATAATCTGAGTTAATGTAAATTGGAGGACCAATCCATTTATATAACTTTAATCATTGCTAATTAGGACCAATAATTAGTTTTGACTAGTGATTGATCAAATCCTAGGCTTAAACAATCAAGATAGGAACTTTAATGTGTTAGAATTAATATATGATGACTTTCATGTGTTAATTAAATGATTTGGTAACTTAATCAATCATTAAAGATTAGATCTAGATAGATATGAACTTAATTGTGCTTAATTGTGTAGTTAATTGATTTAATGACCAATGAATTAGTTAATTGCATGATTAGAAAAGTTGGATACTCGGATCAAGAGTCTAACAATATAGGAATCGGTATAATGTTGATTAATTGTCTAAATGCATCACTTAATTAATCAAATCAACTTGAAAAGGGTGGAATCAAGTCTAGGGAGGGAAAGTCCTTTAATTGATAGTTAAATCCATAAAAATCTTTGCTTTTGGCTACTTTTGATTGCTTTTGAGTGTTTTAGTAGTGTTAGGAATCATTTAGATTAATAAAGTTTGAATCTTGATAACAAATTCCCATTTAATTAGAGTTTAATTACATTTATTTAGTTTAATTGCTTTTATTTAGTATTTAATTGTTTTTATTTGGTTTAATTTAGTTTATTTAGTTAATTCTAGATTAATTTAGTAAAATCAGTTTAGCTCCCGTTCCCCAAGAGTTCGACACCCGACTTACTAACTATAATACGAAACGATTAGGTTCACTTGCCTATTCATGCAGTTTTTGGTAAATAAATCGGTAAAAATATAAATTTAAAACTAATACGTAAAACGCATATCAGTGACATTGCTTGATGTTGATGATAAGTACCATGACATTGCTTGAGCATTCCTTAATGACATTGATTAACATTTTAGGGTTAGAATTAGACAATGTATGATATTTGAAATTTATAATTAACTATGTTTTATGCTTGAAGTATAGAATAAAACTTTATTTTCAGAGTTAGAGTATTGTTAAGTTCTATATACATTCATGAGGCGTGTGCTTAGCTCCTCATGCCCCATTTGAGCGTTAGTGTGCCTTAGCCTTGGCAATTTTTGCCCACAGCCATTCCATGTTCTTCAATCATAAACGCTAATCTCGTAGTCTACCCTAGCTCGACCCATTTAAGTAGCCACATATTAGCAAACCGTCCATTTTTGAGAGATTTCTAGAACTCTCATAGTCCTTACCCTTCTCGGAAGACTACAAGCACTCTTGTAAGAGCCTTTTCAGATAATCTCGAACAACTAAATAGGTTGTTGTTCGCTTCATTAATACCATACCAAGGCTTAACCTTATAAACATAGAGCTGCTGCACTAAGTTGCTATTGCAGTATGATCACTTGTATCTAGATATCCTGCTTAACATTATAGACCAAATCATAAGCGTTTTCACTATTGAATACCGACATCTTTAGTTTTTCGAAAGCAATCGTCGATTTTGTAGGGCCTAAGCCCCCTGATCTTTTTCTGCATATAAGAAACTACCAACCTAATGACCTATATGTACTAAAGATACTAATACTTGTAGGAGAATTAAATAAACTTGTTCCCCAGAACTTATTCCTAATTAATTTGTAGCCGAGAATACTAAGATTAATCAAGAACTGCAGCCTGGGTAGCAAGCTAATAATAGACAACTAATTAATAATAACTGAGCCCCTTGTTTGACAATATCATAACTCCTTTAAAAAAAGTAAAAGAAAAGAAAACTAACTTGGAATCCATCATTGAGAGTATCATGTTGCCGAATGGGTTGAAGAGACTGGCGGTGCCATTTGTTTGGATCCCAAAGAATAGTGCTGTTGAAAGCAAATCCTGATAAATCTGCATGAAATCTATGAAATCTTCTCATAACGTTATCGGTGTGCCATCCAATCACTTGTGTCCCGTTACAAATCGGCCCCACAAATGTTGCTAACCTTGTACTCTTCTTTAGGTTGGCTACTGGCCAAGTACCAAAACGCCTTGAAGTCAAACGTTTAAGGTCAACACAAATTTACATGAATGAAAGATAGAGTATTTCAATGTAATAGCACAGCTACAAATGTAACATGTTTCATCTATGTGAAAAATTCTCAACCAGCAGTATCATCAATGTACAAAAGTCAAAGGAAAAGTGATATTTCAAACAAGAACTGATATTATTCAATGAGAATTCCAGTTTTCCAAATTTTCATTTCTAATACAAATTCAGATGCTTTTCTACATTTATACTTGTTATTTGTGCAATTGTGCACATCCTTTTGGGATGTAAAAGGTAAAACAGAACGTGCGCTTTCGCAAGACTATTTCATATATAGAAAAGTAACATCGATAATCATCAAACATGAACGTTATACTTTCTTTGGTCTAAAAGCGTGGTCTCACTAAAACTACCAAGTTTAACATGTGGCTTTACACTTACAAATGTGTATGAAAACCAATTTGAAACATAACTAATTTATGAAATCGATAAATAAGGCATTTAAGGAATAAAGAAATGTACTTGATTTGTCTCATATGGTTGAAAAGTTGAGTAGAGTAAGTATTAGTATCATCTGCAAAGTAGACAATTCCATCAAGTTGATGTGTTTCGATATGCAAAAGAGCAACATTTCTTTGGTGCACTCTAGAATCCTTTATTTCCGTTGTCTTGTTTGTAATCGTGCATACCAGATGTCTATACATAACACCACTTTTCCTCAACAATTCGGACGTTTCACTTGATTGGCTATTCATTTCCACAACCAACCACAACAAAGGAGGCTCTACCAACTTTAACGTATTCGCCAAACGATTAAGATAACAAGTTTGAAACATCCTAGGATATGTCGGGGTCACGATTATCAAAAATTTACCATAACCAGAACCCCTCTCACTTTCAATACCATTTCCCGTCTCGTTTTCTTGTTTCACATCAATCCTCAACTGTTGATTCGACGTTTCCACCATGTTTGTGAGGTTTGTAGACATTATATGACTAACATCATGCAATTCAACCTTCCCAACTTGCTCAAATGAAAAAGCTTGGTTTCTTGACATGACATTGGTGGATGTTTTTATTGAAACAATAGGGGTAAACCCCACAAAAGCTCCAACTAGAAAACATACCAAGAAATGGAAAAGAGATCTCTTCCACATATTTCCTTTTGGTTTTTGCTTTTCTAAAGACCTAGAAGCTCTTTTTGAGAAAAGGTTCAGCAAAAAAGTTTGAAAACGATATAAACCATACTCTGTTGATCCAAAAGATGGATTCGATCCACTTGTGGGAGTGTAATCTTGATTACAAGACGAACACTTCGACAACGGGGAAGCAACTGAAGTTGTGGTTGCTTCTCCACCTAATAAAGTCCCCGGTCTAGGCACCGGAGACAATGTTCTTCGAATCGTAGTCATGATTCCTAGATCACCACAAAAAAACCGCACAAATCCTCTAAACTACATCTACTATGACCATGATTAGCATCAAAGCTATCGCCTATTATAAATACACCAAGAACAACAAGAAGATAAGCATTTTCAACATATACCCACCTCAAATCAGCAGGAAACGGCCTGTAAATTCAGCTCAGACTACAGTGATTGCCTTTTTCTGCGCTTAGATTCGTGGAGAGATTCAAGATTCTTATAAACTTCAATCAAATCGTTGAAGTCTGTGCTTACTCTCGAATCTGAATCCCAGTCGAAGATGCATAAATCAAGCACAAATCAGAGAAACCGAATCGATAAATAATGAGAGCAAACAAATACTGGAGTTCCAAAATGAAATTTACAGATAAAGGGGAAGTGGGTCAAAATTAGTCAAAGAAAGTAAGAAACGTAACTTTCAACGAGGGACATAGTCAACAAAGACTACGGAGGTATGATTAGCAATATTATCTTCGGATAAAATGGGTGATTATTTGAAGTTATTGTTCGTTAAATCTTGAGATATAAACTAGAATTTATTGTTCATTTTATAGTTCTCTAAAAAATCAAATTCTGGTAGCTTTTCGAAAATAGTCGATGATAACACTTATTAGACTGTATACTCAAAGTCAAAATCTCATACCTCGGGAGAATCTGAACAGGGCAATTCCCCTTAGTCCATGCGTGCCACTCTACCTGAAGATCCCGGGTTCCTTCGGGAACACCCCTATCCCCCCCCCCCACCAATTCGGTCCGGGCTCCAGGTTCGCCAAACCGAGCATTTTTTTTTCTTTCTTCGATGTAACGTCTAGTTTTAAAAAAATACACTTCAACGTATATATATCCGTTGTATATATATATATATATATATATATATTTAATTCTCCTATAAATACCAAACACTTATATCTCATTCTTTCATCTAATAAGAAAATTTCAAACTTCCATCTTATTCTTTCATCCAACTCTTCTAACACTTTCATCTTATTCTTTCAAACTTCCATCTTAATTCATGTAATTAAGCTTTAAATTTTTTAAAATATTTAACATGTAATAAAACATAAATAAACTAATTTAAATAAATAAAATCATATCTATCAAAAAATTAATAAAACAATATATTTATCCTTTGAAAAATAAATTAAGACGGGCTTTCATATTTTCAGTAGTAAATATGTGTATACTACATTCATAGTTTTATTTGTTAAGTTACTATCATTATTATAAAGATGAAACCTTGAACGAATTAAATATATTCGATGTGTAAAATTATTTTAAAGTTGATATGAAAGTTCAACTTAACATTTAGTATTTGAACTAAAATATGATACGTCCACATTGTTTAACATTATTATATATAATCATTATGTGTTCAACCTCTTCATTTGTTGAAGCAAAATTAATATAGTAACTCACCTTTTTAAAGTTTAACTTAACACTTAACATTGTTTAATATAGTAACTCACTTTTTTAATAGTTATAAAATATACTTTTCTTATTAATAAAAAGATTAGAAAATATTTTTTTTAATTTTGTGTCGGATTACGGTAAAATTTAGATCAAAACGTAGATAAAAATGAAATAATTATAAATATATAATTTATACCAAGCATTATACATTAAAAGTTATAAAAGAAAAACTATAAATATATACAATTAAATATATCCATTAAATATAAATATATAATTTATACAAACACCCCCTATATATTTTCATATAACACTCTCATAATTGGTTCCATTTACTCTTCATTATGAAGTCAAAATTAAATTTTTTAATTAAAATTGAGAATATAATATATTTTAATTAAATAATTAGATTTTTATTTAAGAAAGTTTTCTTAACAATAATTTTCTTTTAATCATGTTCTTTATGATTACCTTGAAATAATACATATAAAAACGGTCAAAATTAGTTGAAATGGATATATATTAGGGAGATTTAAACAATCATTTGAACATATTTCTAACTAATATTCTAACTAATATTCCATAATTGAATAATCATACTAGGAAAATGAAAATTGTTAATACAATCAATGTTTAAATTTATAAAAAAATTAATTTTGTGACTAAAAAAACTGTTATTCTACAATTTATACATATGTTATCATCAAAATCCTTATACTAGAGCATAATTTTTTTACTAAAAAGAAAGGGAGATGATTTATACGCATGCAATAAGAATTGGTCATGCACAATAATTATGATATTTTTACCCTTACAAACTTGTAATATATTTTTCTCATCTACATATTTAAAGGTATTATTATCAAAATTTGTGCATTTTATTGTGTATGACATCAAACATGTTTATAGGGTTGTAAACGAACCGTACGAACAAGAACATAAACGGGGGCTTGTTTGTGTTCGTTCTTTTAACTTTAGCCGACAAATAAAAGAACACGAACGGATAAACAAATTAATTTTTGTGTTCGTGTTCGTTCGTTTAACTTTAGTCGAATACAAACGAATAAACACATATACAAATATAATACAAACCCAACATTATTAGATATAAACAAACACTAACTATATATATATATATGTGTGTGTGTGTGTGTGTGTGTGATAGAGAGAGTGTATGTATATGTATATATATATATATTTATGTACAGACACACACACATATATACATACATGCATGCATACATACATATAAATGAACGTTCATGAATATAAATGAACGAATGAAACGTTTATTTGTGTTCATTCATTTAACTAAACAAACAAATATTTTGGTTCGTGTTCATTTGTATATTTAATACACACACATAAACAAACTTTCCGCCAAAGAGTTCACCGAACGTTCAGTTCATTTACAACTCTTTGTTTATATATCTTTATTGATGGGATGATGACTTGTGTAAACGTGAGAAAATGGACAATTATGTATTTAGATGGTTTTATGGTACAAGCGAAGATAGCATCATCAACTTTTAAAAAATAAATAAATAAAAACAAAAACAAAAACAAAAGTCAATGCAATAGAAAGTAATTAAATTACAATCCATGTATAGAACAGCCACATTGGTGGAAAACAAAAGTAAAAAAGGATAAAAGTATTTGAAATGTATGTATTTAACTTTAAAGTTTTTTATGGTATGTATATAACATTTGATTTATTTTTATTGTCCGTATTATATTTTATATTGTATGTATTAAACTTATACGTTTTTTTATGTAAGTAAAATATATACAATAACAACAAATTAAAAGTTTGATACATAAAATAAAAACTTTTAAAGATCAATGTACATAATAGCAAAACATGTAAAGTTAAATACATTTTAATAAAGATTATCCACGAGTAGGCACGGCGGTTTTTGTAATAGCAAAAAAAAAAAGGCAATTGGCAAAGGGAAGTTCGCAGGGTAGAAGGACTACTAGGGCTCTAGATTTTCTTTTCTTTAATTTTCAGAATTCTCCATTTGTTTCTTGTAATTCTATGAAGGTACGATGAACTAATTATGAAAGCTTTGTTTAAATTATTTTATCATTGTTGATTCATCCGATTTTGAATTGTTAATTGAAAGTATGAATACCTAATTGTTCTTAATTTTGATGAAGTAACAATTAAAGGATTATCAAGTCATTTGATTTGCGTTAAAAGCTCTCGTGATAAAGTTTAAATAGTCAGGATTCGCAAGGGTTGATGTTTATCTAAATATTATCCAATTGGCTACTTGATATTTATGTTCGTAAATCGTAACTATTATCTCGTAAGCTAAGCAAAACCGAAAAGAAAGAAATCATGGACAACTTCAAAAGGTTACATGTAAATATTCTCCTTTTAGATGCTATTAAACAAGTTCCTATATGTGCAAAGTTTTTAGAAGAATTGTGCACTAATAAAATAAATCTAAAAGGGGATGAAAAGTAAAATATGAGTCGAAACGTATTTGTCAGTTTACAAAATAAACTACCACCTAAGTGCCTAAAACCCAGGCATGTTCACTATACCTTGTAAAGTGGGTTGTGTCTTGGTCAACAAAGCTATGTCGGATTTAGGGGCTTTGATTAAAATGTTATGCTTTTTTCACTCTATGCGTCTTTGAATGTGGGCACCCTAAAACCAAAGGTGTAGTTATTCAACTAGCAGAGAGGTCAAATATATATTCAAAGGGTGTCTTAAAGGATGCACTAGTTTAAGTGAATGAATTGGTTTTTCCCGCAAATTTTTATGTCATTGAAACGAAGAAGAATAATACCTCAAAGTTTGGGATGATATTGCTTAGGAGAACGTTTATAAAAACCTCTAAGACAAAGATAGACGTCCATGATGGTAATTCAACTATGGAATTTGATGGCAAGATCATAAAATTTAGTATATATGATGCCATGAGTACCTGAGTAACATGTCTTGTTCTTTGTTGATGAAATTGAGCCCCTTCTTAAACATATGTTTGATTTTTCAAATCAAGATGTGTAACAGGGAGTCTGACTCCCTTGGATGCTCAAAGTCTTAAGAATCTTGTAAAAGTATATGATTTGAGTGTAAAAGTTCAAGCTTGTTACATGGATGGAGTGGAAAAAAGGCCAAGGTATGAGGTTTCTAATATAGATTTACGGGTTACTCACTATAAAATTTTATCTTCTATATGACTTGAGTTAAAGCCACCGTTAGATCATCTGAAATACGTTTATTTGGCTTCTTGACTCTTCCAGCAATCATTTTTGCCGAGTTGGTGCAAGTCATAAAAGAGCATAAAAAACCAATTGGGCGGACAATAGTCGGCATAAAAGTTTAAGCCCTCATTGTACAAGCACAAACTTCTACTTGAAAAGGAGTTTAAACCATTTTCGTGACATGATGGAAGTGTGAAGAAAGAGAGACCGAAGCTTTAGATGTTGGTATGATCTATCATATATCGGATAGTAAGTGGGTAAGTCATGTACAAGTGTTTTAAAAAAAATCAAGTATTACTATGGTTTAAAATTCCAAAAGTGAGTTGGTGCCTACTTGTGTCCAAAATGGGTAGCGGTTATGTATAGTCTATCATAAATTAAAAGCACCGACTAGGAAAGATAACTTCCCTCTTCAATTTATAGATCAAATGATTAAACTTGTAGCCGGTCGTACTCATTAATGTTTCTTGGATGAATATTTATGTTTTCATCAAATTCTAGTCGCACCCGAACACCATGAAAATACAAGTCTCACATGTTCGTTTGATACATTTGCTTAACAAAAGATACCCTTCGGCCTTTGCAATGTGACAACAACCTTTCAAAGATGCATGGTGACTATTTTTCCGGATTATGTACCGAGCATGATAAAAGTTATTATGGATGATTTTACAGTTTATATTGTAACGCCGTGAATTTCAAAAACTAGCTTTAACAAAAACTTTTTACTTTGCTTTAGACTTTTACTAACTAAAATCATAAATAAATACTCAACCAAAGCTGAGAAAACTATCATCCAAAAAGAAACAACAACGTTATGTACCGAAAACCAACCATAAATTCATAATGACAAGCGTCTCAAATTGGCGTCAACTAAGTCGGGTGATACTAGTACTACCCATAATAAACCATCCTCTCCAAACAATCTTCTAAACAGTCTGCACAAGTGTAAGACACATTTCAAAAGATACAAATGTCAGCTTACGTCTCGTGAGTCAGTAGCAAGTTAGACAAACAAAACCCATCAAAATAACTTTAATCATTTAAGTGAAAAATTATTAATATAATCATTCTCGTCCCAACCATGCATTTGACCCTTCCCGTTAATCCATAGAACATGTAATACAAATACGGGTAAAATAGCAATCTTATAAATCATTCATACCAACATATAACAAGCTTATCCAATATATCACATCTCACATTCAACCATATCTCCGTTATAATGACAATCTCATCATATATTCAAGTATCTCAATTCACAAACTTATCATAATTAACAATCTTCCTGATTTAATCGTGTCATAACATCCAATGTCTCAACCGTTCCTACACTAACCTGTGTGTCAAACTTATCGTCTATGGGAACTCAACCTTTGAACCCCTATTACACGTTCACTACTCGCATGCTCGGCAAGCCCCGTACACCAGATGGTGCGTGACTCCCACTAGTACACAGACTTCCTAAGACCCTACCATTTTCGCTACTCCGATTATGAAGTTGTTCAGGTGATGGTACAAAAAGTGTCTCAACCTGCAACCCTCCTACACCACGTGGTCTTATGTGCAATGACCCCAACCTCTGGTCATACACCACTCTGGTATATGAGTACAAACATACTGTGTGCCACCTTATGTATCTAGAAACCTAATGACACAAACAACCTGTAATTGGCTATCACTTATCAACCTTAAGTCGATTCTGAATTCCACTCGCCTATTAGATGGTATACCAGGCAAATCTTCAGGAAAAACATCAGGGTATTCACAAACAATTGTCACATCTTCTACACTTCCTTACTTCTAATCTGATTTAGTATTAATGACATGAGCTAAGTAGGTGGTACATCCATGTTTAAGATATTTTCGAGCTTTAGAAACCGGACATATACACAATTTCCCACTTTTCACATCACCATAAATAGATAGTTTGTCCCCACTTGGGGCATGAACCCGAATTAGTTTCTGCCCACATAGAATCGTAGCTTGGTAATGTCCAAGCCAATCCATCCCAACTATCGCATGGAACTCTCTTATAGGTATAGGTATGAGCTCAATAGCAAGCCTAACGATATCTATTTATATCACATTGTTTTTATACACATCAGTCATAAGCACAGACTTATCATCAACTATTTCAACCTTAAGAGGAGAATCTAGTTTACCACATACTTGCTTGAAGTTTTTACTAAAGGAAACAGATAAGAAAGACTTGCTAGCACCCGAATCACATAATACAAGAGCAGGAAGATTATTTATAAGATATGTACCTGTCATCACATCAGGTTCTTTTCTTTCTTCCTCAGCGGTGAGCTAGAAAGCCCTTCCCTTGGGTCTAGGTGTGTTTTCTTTTTTCTCCTCTCTATTTTTAAGAATTCATAGAGGGGGTAGGGGTGGATTAAGTCTAGGACCCGCTGGACATGCTAATGCAACTAGGGGAGGGGAGTTAGCCTTCTGGTGACCCGGTTGATAATATTTAAAGAACACACTTAACGGGTTCCTATAGTCTTTACTCAGATGACCCTGTCTGCTACATCTAAAGCATTAAGGAACATTAGATTGGCAATTCCCCATATAACTCTTCTTTCACCTTGGACATACGCTCGGTACCTCCTTCCGTTCCCCATACTCTACCCGCGGTTTCTTGTACGCTGGTACTGTTTTCTCCACCGGCTTTTTTTCCTTCTCTTGTCTCTCTAACTCTAACTCCCTGGCTCGGGCTGCATCCATCATAGACTTAACGGTCTGATGCTTGCATGAATCTATAAACTCTCGAATACTCAGCTTGAGTACCATCATATAACGATGCATCTTCATCTTTTCATTCGCAATGTAATCTGGGCAAAAACGTGCCTTCTCATGGAGTTTAGCATTTATCTCTCGGACCGTCTCGGTAGTCTGCTTCAACTTATGGAACACATCAACGATTCTATCAATCTCCAATTGCGGGACAAACTGTTCAGTGGTGATCTCTTTAAACTCTTTCCACGTCATGGCTTCTATCTGTGCATCACCCTTTTGTTTCTTCTCCAAATCCCACTGGTCTTTGGAAGCACCTCTCAATTGATTATAGGCATACCTCACTTTATTATCTGGAGCACATAAGGACATGTGGAATCCTCCCTCTATCTCAGATATCCACCTGTGGCTGACAATTGCGTCGGTGGATCCATGGAACAACGGTGGCTGACATGCAGCAAAATCTCTAAAAGTACAAACATTCAGTGCTTCACTAATAATGACTTGTGGTTGGGGGTTAACCCCTTCAGCCCTCCCAGATAACCTTGTGGTTACCTCATGTCTCATAGACTCTCCGGTGTGATCTTTCATTTGTTCCACCACTTGTGAAATGATATAGGGTATTGCCTTCTCCATAGCCTTGCTAATATCTTTAGTAATCGGTCCTCTGTACGTAGTTTCAACAAACTCTTGATTCAAATCGGTTGCTCCCTCTCCTCTAACATTCTATACCCTTGGTGGAATCCTCCCACTAGTCGCACTAGTTTCTATTCATTCTGGCATACTCCTAGGACCACCCTCTTGTCTGTTAGTTGCCTGAGAACCTCTAGTATTCACCATCCTGGTAGTATCGATAAAGTATTAACACATAAGGTAGCTTTACCACACTATCTTTTATATCAAACAGTTATAGATATATCAATCATATTAGCACACCTATCCTCAGATCCGAAGTAGTTCTATACACACTAAGGTATCCCTATGTTACAGGTGTATTACTTCCTACAAGTACCCCTCACCCAATTTATAAGATTCCTCATGATCCTATCAAGTTCTAACATGTATCATGTGTCTGCAATAATATAGGTCCGTATATTATTACACACTATACACATTCGATCTTAACTTCATCACAAAAAGTCCTGATTCACATGCTTAGGCCATGTATCACCAAAAATCCGTAACACATAAAGCATCACATATTAGGCATCAATATTATCGGTATCTCACGTATTACAACATCAATCATTATATAATAAACAGTTAGCACATTCTCCACACATTATACAGTATACATGTCATGCTGCAAGTCTCTAGTTTGATAAAATCCTCAGAACCATGGTTTAAGTCCAGATGGTACATAACACACATCCATATCATTCAAACCGTGGCTCTAATACCAAGTTGTAACGCCCCAATTTTCAAAATACGAGTAAAAACTTAAATAAACATCATTTAAACCAAAACAAACATTTTACAAACTAGCAGAAGCAGAAAGCATATTTGAACCCTCAGGTTCGTACAATAGAAGTATCCACGTATTTACAACAAAAGTGTTTTTAGTATAAAAGAGCGTTATTGATGCAAAAGTGTCCATACAACAACGCTCAAACTGGGGCCTTGCCCTTGGTGGTATCACGACCTGCAAAAGCAACAAACATTATCTAATAAGCTACAAGAGCTTAGTGAGAAAATCTAAACTGTAAATCATATAGGTACACATATAATCATATACATATATCACACTGGTCTTATGGATACAGTATTGCACCATTTTAGCACCACCCATAAGGCTAAACGCTGATTGTAGCCCCTACTGCACAAAGCAACAAGCTACCCCACGCTTTGATCCTCTGATTAATAATACACATTGCAATGCATCACACATATGAATCAGAGTTTAGTAAACTCACCTTGAAATTAGTTTACGTGAATAACAATGTATAAAGTTCAGACAAGCAGTCAATCACCCTCCTATACAATTAATACACCAAAATATCACAAAACTGTAAATCTGTCCTGAAATAGGATCTACACGGGTCGTGTATCCCTACATGGTCCGTGTCCCCTTCACACTACACGACCTGACTTGGCCACATGGCTGGTGTTTGACCAACAACCCTACACGGGCCATGTACCTCTTATGCTACACTACCATGTAATCCTACACGGCCCTGTGACCGCCTCAAGTTCTTACACGGACCGTGTATCACAACACGGGCCATGTTTGTAACACCCAAGGTTCGGAAATTCCTATAAAAAGTAACTTTTTGATATGATGTGTTTTGGCATTGCCTTATTGAGATTAGGAGGTGTTTAGAAACTTGAGGGACTTGTGTTGTAATTTTTGAAACTAGAAAAGTGGAGGGACTAAATGTGCCATTTTCCAAAGTTTTTATATAAAAAGGCAGATTTGACTTTCTATGAGTCAAACTTTGCCTTTCTCACATCTGCATCCATACGAGAGAGATTTTAGATAGAGCTTTCCTTGAGTTTTTGAGCAAGAACAGCAGAGAACAAGTGGTTTCCAACCTTTCCTAGTTAGATCAAGTTGAGGTAAGGTTTCTCTTAGTTGTTCTTGAAGCTTTAGTTGGGTTTTAAGATTGATTCATGGTGAATCAAGATTAAGGCATGTTTTTGTTGTTTATTTTGGTTTATAAGTTGTTTGGGGTGTAGGAAAACACCCCAGTAGTGTTTTTACGAATTATTAGTATGTGTTTTTGAGTATTGAATCGGTTATACAGCAGACAGTCGGTGAACTAGAGCTTTAAGCAGAAAGACACGGGCGTGCCTTTGAGGGGTACGGCCGCGCCTCATGGCCGTGACCGCCTCTGTTCTTGAGGTCCGGGCGTACCTAAGCACGGGCGTACCCGGGTAGGGTACGGGCGTGCCTGGGTCCGGTTCAGGGTGTGCCTGACCCGGTACGCCCATGCTTGTTAGGGCCTGCTTTTGGGCCTTGGGCCTGGGGCACGGGCGTGCCCTGCCCCCGGTCAGTTTGTTTAAGTGCTGATTTGAGAGTATCTTGATACTATAACTGTATATGATTGTAGGGATTACTATTTGACGTATTCTGAGTTTACGTGACATATCTCTGTGTGATATTTATTGCTGAGGTGAGTTTTCTAAACTCTGATTCATATCTGTGATATGTGTGTGATACATTGAAATGTGATATATTATTGATCAGAGGATCAGAGAGAGAGAGCTGTAGCATGCTGCTTTGTGTAGTAGTGCTACGGGCAGCATTTTAGCCTTCTTGGCAGATGCTAAGATGGTGCAGTATTGTGTCCCTAAGAACTGTTACAGCATTCGTATATGTGTATGTGCATGCTTATATGATTTACAGTTTAGTTTTCTCACTAAGCCCTTGTGGCTTATCAGATACTGCTTACTGTTGTTTTGCAGGGCGTGATTCTTCCAAGGGCAAGGCCTTAGTTTGACAAAGGTTGTGATATGAGAGGAAATTTATATTTTGAAACCTAACGCCTTGTTGTATTTTGTAAAACAAGTATTTTGTTGTAAATATTGAATACCACTTTTGTAACTGAACTAGAGGGTTCGGTGTTAATTGTAGCTTCCGCTTTTCTGTAAACTCCTTTTTATTCTAAATACTTCTATTTTTTAGAGTTTTGCTTTATTTAAGAATTTGGGGCGTTACAACTTGGTATTAGAGCCAAGGTTTGAGAAATTTGGAGGTGTGTTATGCATCATCTAGAATTAAACCATGGTTCTGAGGATTTTTGGAGTCAAACTGGAGGCTTGCAGCCTGGTGGATCTACAGAGTGTTGCATTGAGAATATGCTAATTGTTTATGTTGCTATTTATGGTATAGAGATACCTGAGATATTAATGATGTTAGTGTCAGATACGTGATGCTTTATATGATATGATATGCTAATGATGCATGGCCTAAGCCTGTGAATCGGGACTTTTTGTGATAAAGTTAAGATCGAACGTGTGTAGTGTGTTATGAATAATATAAGGGCCCATATTATTACAGACACATGATACATATTAGAACTTGATGGAATCATGAGGAATCTTGTGAATCGGGTTAGGGGTACTTGTAAGAGGTAGTGCACTTGAGATTATAGATGCCTTAGTATGTATAGAACTACTTTGGATCTGAGGATAAGTGTACTAAGATATTGTATATTTGAGATTGTTTAATATAGAGGATGGCATGGTAAAGCTACCTTTTGTCTTAATGCTTTATCTATGCTACCAGGATGGTGAATACTAGAGGTTCACGAGCTACGGATCGTCATGAGGATGGTCCTAGTAATAGACTAGAGGGGGTAGATACCAGTGCAAGTGGTAGGAGGAGGCCACTTGTGGCCCATAATACTCAAGTAGGTGAGACACCAGAGTTGAATCAAGGGTTCACTGAAACTCAACCCAGAGTGACTGTTGCTGAGGAAATCGGCAAAGCTTTAGAGAAGGTTATCCCGTTTATTATTACCCAAGTGGTAGATCATCTGAAAGAAAGTACAGGAGAAGCTGTACGACAGGAAGTGGCAGTTGCGTTAGCTGGGAGGGAAGAAAGGGTAAATCCTCAACCGCAAGTGATTATCAGAGATGCGCCGAAAGGGTGTACTTTCAGAGATTTTGCTGCGTGCCAGCCACCATTGTTTAATGGATCCACTGACCCTATTGTTAGCCAGATGTGGATATCAGAGTTAGAGGGAGCATTCCATACTTGTTCGTGTGCTCCGGAAAATAAAGTGAGGTTTGCTACAAACCAGTTGAGAGGTGCTGCCAAAGATTGGTGGGACCTGGAAAAGAAGATGAGGGGTGAGACTCAGATTGAGGCCATGACCTGGGCGGAATTTAAAGAGGTTACTACGGAGCAGTTTGTTCCGCAGTCCGAGATTGACCGTATTGTTGATGAATTCCACAAACTGAAGCAGACTACAGAGACCGTTCCAGAGATTAATGCCAAGTTTCACGAGAAGGCACGGTTCTGTCCTAATTATGTAGCTAATGAGAAGATGAAGATGTATCGTTACATGATGGTTTTGAAACCGAGTATTAGAGAGTTTATTGATTTGAGCAAACATCAGACCCTGAAGTCCATGATGGACGCTGCGCGGGCTAGAGAGTTAGAGCTAGAGAGACAAGTGAAAGAGAAAAGGCCTGTGGAAGGATCAGCACCACAGAATAAGAGGCCGAGGGTGGATTATGGGGAGAAGAAGGAAGCACCGAGGGTATGTCAGAGGTGCAAGAAGAGTCATTATGGGAACTGCGAGAAAAATGTTGTTCATTGTTTCAAATGTGGCAAGCCAGGCCATATGGGTAAAGATTGTCGTAGTTCGTTGAGCGTATGTTTTCATTGCTATCAGCCAGGCCACCAGAAAGCCAACTGTCCCCAACTGACTACATCCAACCGTTCAACCGGATCGAGAAATACTCCATCTCTACCACCACTGCGGATTAATGAGAATAAAGAGATAAAGAAAGAGGATACTTCCAAGAGCAAGGGGAGGGCCTTCCAACTAACTGCAAAGGAAGCACAGAGGAAACCTGATGTGGTTGCAGGTACATATCTCGTAAATTATCTGTCTGCTTTAGTATTATTTGATTCGGGTGCTAGCAAGTCGTTTGTATCTGTTTCTTTCTGTAAAAGTTTCAAGCAAGTATGTGGTAAACTGAGTCCCCCTCTCGAGGTAGAAATAGCTGATGATAAGTCTGTGCCCGTGACTGATGTGTATAGAGATAATGTGCTAGAGATAGACTCTGTTAGATTTCCTATTTAGCTTATACCTATGCCTATGAGAGAGTTTCAAGTGGTAGTGAGAATGGATTGGCTTGGGTTTTACCAAGCAACCATTCTGTGTGGGCAAAAATTGATTTGAGTTCAGACCCCAAGTGGGGAAGAACTATCAATTTTTGGTGATAGAAAAGGTGAGAGAATGTGTTTGTGTTCCGTGACTAGAGCTCGGAAATACCTTCAGCATGGGTGCACAGCCTTTTTAGCTTATGTTATTGATTCAAAATTAGAAAAGAGACAGGAGAGTGTGAATGATGTAGCAGTGGTACGTGAGTATCCTGATGTTTTTCCAGATGATCTGCCTGGTATACCGCCTTATAGGCAAGTAGAGTTCAGAGTCGAGTTGGTACCGGGGGCTGCACCGATTGCCAGAGCTCCGTACAGACTTGCACCGCCAGAGATGCAGGAATTGATGAAACAGTTGCAAGAGTTGTTGGATAAAGGTTTTATCAGACCTAGCAGTTCACCGTGGGGCGCTCCCATTTTGTTTGTAAAGAAGAAAGACGGTTCGTTTCGTATGTGTATTGATTACCGTGAACTTAATAAAGTGACTGTGAAGAATAAGTATCCTTTGCCCAGAATAAACGATTTGTTTGATCAGTTGCAAGGGGCGTCGTGGTTTTCAAAGATCGATTTAAGGTCGGGTTATCATCAGCTGAGAGTTCGGGAGGAAGATATTCCTAAAACCGCGTTTAGGACGCGGTACGGGCATTTTGAATTTGTGGTTATGCCATTTGGTCTTACAAATGCACCTGCAGCATTTATGGATCTTATGAATAGAGTTTGTCGTCCGATGTTAGACAAATCCGTGATTGTGTTTATTGATGATATTCTCGTGTACTCAAGAAACCCGACAGAGAGAAGCTGTAAGACCAAATGCTGCGAAGAGAGAAGCTGTATGCTAAATTCTCCAAGTGTGAATTCTGGATTCAAGAGGTGCAATTATTGGGTCATCTGATTAATAAGGAAGGGATTAAAGTTGATCCTACGAAGGTTGATGCAGTAATGAAGTGGGAACCTCCGAGGAACCTTACCGAAATCAGAAGCTTTTTAGGGTTAGCAGGTTATTACAGGAGATTCATTCAGAATTTTTCAAAGACTGCAGTTCCATTAACCAAGCTAACCAGGAAGAATGTAGAGTTTGTATGGGGAGATGAACAAGAGGCTGCATTTTCAACTCTCAAGCAAAGGTTATGTGAGGCACCTGTTCTTGCTTTGCCAGAAGGAGTGGAAGACATGATCGTGTTTTGTGATGCTTCTTATTTGGGGTTGGGATGTGTTTTGATGCAGAGAGGTAAAGTGATTGCTTATGCTTCTCGACAGCTTAAGCCGAATGAAATTAATTACCCAACTTACGATTTGGAGTTAGCAGCGGTGGTTTTTGCATTGAAGATTTGGAGGCATTATTTGTATGGAGTGAAGTGTACTATTTATACTGATCACAAAAGTCTGAAATATTTTGTGGATCAGACGAATCTTAATATGAGGCAGAGAAGGTGGTTAGAGCTTGTGAAGGATTATGATTGTGAGATACTTTATCACCCGGGGAAAGCCAACGTTGTGGCAGATGCCTTGAGCAGGAAGTCGGGGTCGGTACTCTGGAAGAATGAGTCGTTACAGATGATAGTGACTACGCCATTGTTGGATGTTATAAGAGATGCTCAGCTGGAAGCAATTAAAGAAGAAAACCATAATAAAGAGCGGATTAAAGGGCAGGTAACTAATTTTGTTAAGGATAGTTGTGATCTATTCTTATTATGTGGATGAGTGTGGGTACCTAATCACGGAGAAGTCAGATAAACTCTTTTGAGTGACGCTCACAGATCTAAATTCTCTATTCACCCGGGGGCGACTAAAATGTATAAAGATCTGAAGGTAGAGTATTGGTGGCCAGGTATGAAGCGAGATATGGCAAGGTATGTGGAGAGGTGTCTTACGTGTCTGCAAGTGAAAGCTGAACACCAGCAACCGCATGGGAACCGGAGGATGAGATGATACGTAACTACCCAGAACTCTTTGGTAGTTGATTTCGGGGACGAAATTGTTTTCAAGTGGGGAAGAGTTGTAACACCCAAGGTTCGGAAATTCCTATAAATAGTAACTTTTTGATATGATGTGTTTTGGCATTGCCTTATTGAGATTAGGAGGTGTTTAGAAACTTGAGGGACTTGTGTTGTCATTTTTGAAACTAGAAAAGTGCAGGGACTAAATGTGCCATTTTCCAAAGTTTTTATATAAAAAGGCATATTTGACTTTCTATGAGTCAAACTTTGCCTTTCTCACATCTGCATCCAAACGAGAGAGATTTTAGACAGAGCTTTCCTTGAGTTTTTGAGCAAGAACAGCAGAGAACAAGTGATTTCCAACCTTTCCTAGTTAGATCAAGTTGAGGTAAGGTTTCTCTTGGTTGTTCTTGAAGCTTTAGTTGGGTTTTACGATTGATTAATGGTGAATCAAGATTAAGGCATGTTTTTGTTGTTTATTTTGGTTTATAAGTTGTTTGGGGTGTACGAAAACACCCCAGTAGTGTTTTTACGAATTATTAGTATGTGTTTTTGAGTATTGAATCGGTTATACAGCAGACAGTCAGCGAACTAGAGTTGTAAGTAGAAAGGCACGGGCGTGCGTTTGAGGGGTACGGCCGTGCCTCATGGCCGTGACCGCCTCTGTTCTTGAGGTCCGGGCGTACCTAAGCACGGGCGTACCCGGGTAGGGTACGGGCGTGCCTGGGTCCGGTTCAGGGTGTGCCTGACCCGGTACGCCCATGCTTGTTAGGGCCTGCTTTTGGGCCTTGGGCCTGGGGGCACGGGCGTGCCCTGCCCCTGGTCAGTTTGTTTAAGTGCTGATTTGAGAGTATCATGATACTATAACTGTATATGATTGTAGGGATTACTATTTGACGTATTCTGAGTTTACGTGACATATCTCTGTGTGATATTTATTGTTGAGGTGAGTTTTCTAAACTCTGATTCATATCTGTGATATGTGTGTGATACATTGCAATGTGATATATTATTGATCAGAGGATCAGAGAGAGAGAGCTGTAGCATGCTGCTTTGTGCAGTAGTGCTACGGGCAGTATTTTAGCCTTCTTGGCAGATGCTAAGATGGTGCAGTACTGTGTCCATAAGAACTGTTACAGCATTTGTATATGTGTATGTGCATGCTTATATGATTTACAGTTTAGTTTTCTCACTAAGCCCTTGTGGCTTATCAGATACTGCTTACTGTTGTTTTGCAGGGCGTGATTCTTCCATGGGCAAGGCCCCAGTTTGACAGAGGTTGTGATATTAGAGGAAATTTGTATTTTGAAACCTAACGCCTGGTTGTATTTTGTAAAACAAGTCTTTTGTTGTAAATATTGAATACCACTTTTGTAACTGAACCAGAGGGTTCGGTGTTAATTGTAGCTTCCGCTTTTGTGTAAACTCCTTTTTATTCTAAATACTTCTGTTTTTTAGAGTTTTGCTTTATTTAAGAATTTGGGGCGTTACAATGTTAACATACACGGTGAGGCTACATGCCTTCCCAATTTCTACACGGATCGTGTATGCTACAAAATCAGCCGACTGCGTTTCCTCACAGACGTTGTTTTCCAACTAAAAACCTTCAAAACTCAATCTTTTACCATTTCTAACACTACAGAGTTGTTTTCCTACACCTCCAACAACTAAAAGCATCAAATAACAACAAGAAACATACTCTAATCCTTGATTTAACCTTTTGAATCATTTTGACCCACTAACTCAAAAATAAACAAACCGTACCTTTAGATATCTAGGATTGTTGTTGTGTTGTTGGTAACTCAATTCAATTGAAATCTTGCTCCAAAGTTCAAAGAAAAATGGCCAGCTCCAAGTGTACATATGTATGTATGTGTTTTGTGTTTTGTGTTTTGTTTGACTAGCAACAAGCCAAAACTAGTATACACACACACACACTAGCATGATACCCGCGCAATATGGAGGCAACGAATTATTTCTACTCCTTAACATGTTCATTTTCAAGACGTAGGTAGTATGATATTCATGTAATACAATGACTGTGAATAATTTTCGTTTGGTGACATGTCTATTTTCTTTAAAAAAAATTTATTTCTTTTACTTTTCTGATCTCCATAATTAAAAAAAGTTATGAAAATATATTTTAATAATTAAGTTAATTTGTGTTGGCTTTGATTTTCAAAAAATTTGTATTGACTTTGATTTTCTTAAATATGTAAAGTATAGTTATTAAAATGGAATATAAGAATCTTATTACTTATATCTAATAGTTACTCAATTTAGTTTATATGAGGGTCAATTTTGTAATTTCAAAACACTTAAAATTTAAGAGTTTAAGCAAAAGGCGTAAATGATTTATAATATAGTATAGATATATGTCTTTATTACACAAATGGTCTGTAATGTCTCAAAAAAAATTTTGGTAGTAAATAAGAATTCGGAAGTCAACACTAGTATGATACTATTAAATATTAATTACATCCCGGAGTAAAAGTTGAACTAAAATCTTGAATTGGAATAACAATAATTGTCAAATACAATGGAAATTTAAAGTAGTTTAGAAACGTAGCGGAGGTTGGATGAGGATGAGCTATCATACATGAGCTCGAGCCCCACCGTGGTCATCACCTGAAAAGATAATTAAACAACAATCGTAAACACAAGGCTTAGCGAGCACTTTACATACAACTAAACCAAACATCACATTATCAACTAGTTTCGCAAAAGCACAACCATCATTCTCGCTACCGGAGTAGACGGTCGCACATTCCCGTCACCGAAATGAACGGTCTCATCGTTCCCGTCACCGAAGTGAACGGTCTCATCGTTCCCGTTACCTAAGTGAACGGTCTCATTATAAACAATGCATATCATATCATTTAACACATATCACGAGTCATAGTCACATATATCATCAGTCTAGGTTGTAAGTAAGAGTACTCACTTGTTCGTAGCTCAGTTACGTGATAATGGTTTAGCGTTCACTTGTGTTTACCCGTCAACTAGTAGTCACCTACAACACATTCCTTATAAATCAATAACGGGTACAAGTCCCTTACTCATTCTGCACAATTATTAGGGCCCCGAGTCGGACCTCACTCCCAGACTTCATAAGTCGGACCATCTCATGCGACCTATAATAGTCGGACCACCTTATGCGACTTATAATAGTCGGACCACGTTATGCGACTTATAATAGTCGGACCACCTTATGCGACTTATAATAATCGGATCAAATCATGCGACCTTTAAATAGTCGGACCATTTCAAAAAAACCCGAGGTCGGACCATACAAAAATCCAAGGTCGGACCACACAAAAATCCAAGGCCGGACCAATCATCAGGTCATCTGTTAGTCTTAGTTTTACTATACAGATGCCATGGCCAAAGATCAAGCCTTGCCCAAACTCAACTAAATCATTTCATTTTTGTCACAAAACATTTCCCCATTCATATAAATACTTCCTTTAGGTTAAGTTTACATTTCATCAAGCATTAAGAGGTTCTAGTCTCGATCTTTTTCATGGTTTTCCCGAGTACACCAAAACCTTCAAAACCCAGATTTCAAATATCCATTTATCACCTTAACAGAGTAAGATTTGGTGTCTACATGATCCTAATGAAATAAGAAACATTACCTGATGATTTTCCTTGCTATTCCTTGAATGAAAGATGATGATTCTGCCTTCCTTTCCCTACTCTCTTCTTGGCAAGAATGCACACAACACACACACACACACACACTAGCACTCTCTCAATGGGACAGTATTTGATTTTTAGTGTTAGGGGTTGTGCCCTAAATTCCTGTTTATTCCTTCTTTGAAAAGGCCTAAGCCCACTTATCTTAATTAGCTAACCCTAATTGGTTCTATCAAGCCCATTCATTAGATCCCTTAACTTGCTACAACTTTTGTTAATACACAATACGCCCAAAAGGTGTACTTAGTCCACCATTTAATTGCAACGTAAAGTAGTAATAATAATGACAATAACAATCGATACTCGTAAAATATTCTTTTATTTATTTCGGGAATACGGATATTACATGGTCCTCAACCTTTTATCTTTTATTTTGATAACTTTAACCCCTCAAGTTTCAACACCTCCTAATCTCAATTAGACAACCCTATTAAAACATAACACTTGTTTAATTTATTTAATTAAATAATTTTCAAACCTTGGATGTTACAAAATATAATCATTTTGTGACGGTTTGTTGGTTAGATTTGTTACAGCTATAAATTGAGATAAGAAATGCACATATGGCTACAGATATAAGATATTATAATCTCGTGTGACTAAACAATTGGGTGAAAATAGCCACAAGCATAAACTGTAGCGAAAAAAGAATTTATCTTGTCACATAATTACTTTGCCTAACCAAAGAGTAGTGTTTTATTAGCCACGTGACTATATATACGTTATGGTCACAGTTTAAGTGATTAAGTGTCACTAAAAGTAAAGAATATTCATTAGAAAATACGAAAAAACTGTGGCTATAAGTATTTTCTTGTCACGGCTTAAGTTATTATTTGAGTCTAAAGTCAAACAATAGTCATGACAATTTAAAATGCATGTGACCGTAAGTACTTTGTGGTCACGGTTTTTGACTCACTATGTGTGTGTAAATGTAAATATGTGTCATGATAAAAGAGAAAATCGATGACTATCTGTAATGAATAGTCACAGTCTAATTAATTATGTGTGTCTAAGTACGTAAATACTTCTCATGATAAAAGAAATCTGAAACTATTATATGGTCACAGTTGACTTTGTAAAAAGAAAACAGTCGTGACTAAAAGTAATTTATGGTCACGGTTTAATATGTTATGTGCGTTTGAAAATAGACAATAGTCATGGAAAAAGAATAAGAGTTATATGGTATCGGTTTTATTTCTTAGTGTCCCTAAAAGTAAACGATAGTGATGATAAAAAAATGTGACTATAAGTATTTTATCGTGATAGTTCCATTGACGATGTGCCTTTATTGGGTAAGTGATACTATGGATGAGAAACACAAACTAAATGTAGTTTATGGTCACAGTTAATTAGTAACGAGTGTCTAAAAGTAAATGTTAATCAAAATAAAAGTAAACAAGAATAATCGGTTCGCGTGTGTAAAACTGTCACCATAAGTTTTATATGGTAATGTTGTTGACAATTGGCGTATGTAAAAAGTAAACAATCATGGTTTAATTGGTTACATGTGTCTAAAATTTATAACACTTTATTGATTATGTATTATATGTCTCGAAAAGTAAACAAGCTAAATGAAAAAGATCGTGAGTGTAAGTGGTTTATGGTCACAGGTTTATTGATTATGTATTATATGTCTCGAAAACTAAACAAGATAAATGAAAAAGATCGTGGGTGTAAGTGGTTTATGGTCACAGGTTTATTGATTATGTATTATATGTCTCGAGAAGTAAACAAGATAAATGAAAAAGATCGTGAGTGTAAGTGGTTTATGGTCACAGGTTTATTGATTATGTATTATATGCCTCGAAAAGTATACAAGCTAAATGAAAAGGATCGTGAGTGTAAGTGGTTTATGGTCACAGGTTTATTGATTATGTATTATATGTCTTGAAAAGTAAACAAGATAAATGAAAAAGATCGTGAGTGTAAGTGATTTATGGTCACAGGTTTATTGATTATGTATTATATGTCTAGAAAAGTAAACAAGATAAATGAAAAAGATCGTGGGTGTAAGTGGTTTATGGTCACAGGTTTATTGATTATGTATTATATGTCTTGAAAAGTAAACAAGATAAATGAAAAAGATCGTGAGTGTAAGTGGTTTATGGTCACAGGTTTATTGATTATGTATTATATGTCTCGAAAAGTAAACAAGATAAATGAAAAGGATCGTGAGTGTAAGTGGTTTCTGGTCACAGGTTTATTGATTATGTATTATATGTCTCGAAAAGTAAACAAGATAAATGAAAAAGATCGTGAGTGTAAGTGGTTTGTGGTCATAGGTTTATTGATTATGTATTATATGTCTCGAAAAGTAAACAAGATAAATGAAAAAGATCGTGAGTGTAAGTGGTTTATTGTAACGTCCCAAATTTTTTTTAAACAATTAAACAAGGAGTATGATGGATAATTCATCACAAATCAATCATTGCATAAGTTGATTACAACACCGGGTGATAACCGCAAAAGCTTGAATTCGAAATTGTTCAGAATACATCATTAAACAAAATAGCTTAAACACTGCAGAAGCTTGTGGAGTTGTGAGCTATCAACCGCGTGCTGGAGCCCCGCCGTGGCCATCACATGTAAAGAAGGTTAAACAACAACCGTAAGCACGAAGCTTAGCGAGTACACTTACTTACAATCAACCATATGACATCACATCAATTGCTTTACATTCATGTTACATCTTTCATTCCCGCTACCGTAGTAGTTGGTCCCACATTCCCGCTACTGTAGTAGACGGTCCCACATTCCCGTCACTGAAGTGAACGGTCTAGTCATTCCCGTCACCGAAGTGAACGGTCCAATCATTCCCGCCACCGAAGTGCACGGTCCCATCATTCCCGTCACCGAAGTGAACGGTCCAATCATTCCTGCCACCGAAGTGCACGGTCCAACATTCCCATCACCGAAGTGAACGGTCTAAACAATAGCATAGCATGATACAAATATCAATTCATCATTTCATCAATTCATCAATTCATCCTTCATCAACTCATCATTTATTAAGCACATAGCATATAGCACGTTTAACACCCACATCATAGGGTTTAGATAGTAAGTAAGAATACTCACCTGTCTTGCAGTCTCAGTTTCTCAATCTTATCTTACTAGAACACTTGTGATTGCTTGCTTAGCCAACCGTCACTTACAATAGGTCTAATAAGTCAATACCGTGTACGAATCCCTCGTTCGTTTATCCCCGTAACACATTCGGGTTTCACAAGTCAAGTAACGATAAGAAATTCATTAAAGTCCATTAAGTCGGGGACGCGTTGCGTCCATCAAACCGACGCGTCGCGTCAATGTAAAGTATCGGATTTCGTTCGACTGTCGGATTTCAATTTCATCGGATTCCACATCCGGATTTCCACTTTATCGGATTCTCAACTGTCGGATTTCTCATCATCCGGATTTCAAGTATCGGATTTCAACAACTATCGGATTGTTAAACACATAAGTCGCATGGCATAGGTTATGGTGTTTCAACTGAAAGTCGCATAAGGTAATCACGAAGGTCGCATGGGGTGTGGGTACAAAAGTCGCATGGTTGTTTAAGGGTGAAAGTCGGATGGAAGGAATGAAAGTTGCATGGGGTAAGTTATGAAAGTCGGATGGAACAAAGTGTGAAAGTCGCATGGTTCAAAACACCAAGGTCGCATGACTCAACAAACGCATGGGGTAAAACATCAAAGGTCGCATGGGGTAAAACATCAAGGGTCGCATGGGGTAAAACATCAAAGGTCGCATGGGGTGGGGGATGCCATGCGAAAGTCGCATGAAGGGGGGTCAAGGGCCGCACGACTTATTTTCTAAAAGTCGCATGGGATGATACTCATCCCTGCCAGTTCATCTTTTCAACTTTCAGGCTCTATGGCCAAAATCATGTTCTTTCAAAACTCAACCAAATCACATCATTTTTGTTTCAAAACATTTCTCCATTTATTTAAACACCTCTTTCAAGGTTTAAACACATTTCATCAAGTTTTCAAGCTCACATATCACTTATTTTCTCTCTGGTTCTTCATAAACCCAGAACCCAAAACCCAGAAGCTAAATCATGCTATCATCATCTAAACAAGATAAAATTGATACCTACAGTATCCTGGTAAAGTAAGAAACATTACTCGATGATTCTTGTAGCAATTCTTTGAGTTTCCGAGCTGATTCTTGCCTCTTCTTCCCTGCTTCCTCGTGGGGTTTAAGCACACACACAAACACACACTAAGCTCTCTCTCTCTCAATGCAACCGTAACAATCATTTGGGGGCCGTGCCCTATTCCACTTTATATACACCTTTTTAAAAGGCTTAGCCCAATACACATTTGAAGAGCCCAATAACATTAAATCCAATAATATATACAACTAGTCCATTAATCCTAATATATATAAGCCCAACATGTACATACATATTTAACCCAATAGGACTCAACTAGTCCAACATAATTTTCAATTCAATTCACGATATTATTTCTCAACAAATATTTCCTTTATTTATTTTTGAAGTTCGGGTATTACAACTCTCCCCCACTTAAACACGATTTCGTCCTCGAAATCTTCACTCGAACATTGCGGGGTAGTCCTTTTTCATTTCCTCCTCGGACTCCCACGTCCACTCTGAACCTTTACGGTGCTCCCACTGCACCTTTACCATTCCCACTTCCCGGTTGCGTAGCCGTTTGGTCTTTCTTTCGAGGATCGCAATCGGCCTCTCGATGTAATTCAGTCTTTCATCTACAGTGATATCCTCCAATGGTACAAACGCCGACTCGTCGGCCAAACACTTCCTTAGATGAGATACATGGAAGGTGTTGTGTATTTTTGACAGCTCATCGGGTAGCTCCAGACGGTAGGCTACCTTACCAGCTCTTGCTATGACTTTGAACGGTCCAATAAATCTTGGGTTCAGGTTTCCACGCTTTCTGAATCGTATCACTCCTTTCCACGAAGATACTTTAAGTAACACATAATCACCAACTTGAAATTCTAGTACTGAGCCACTTTAAGTCGTTCACGGACTTGTTGCACATATTCTGAGGTCCTCTACACTATCTCCGTGTTGCCAAGCTCTTTCTGTCCAACCTCACCCCAACAGATCGAGGTTCTACATTTCCTATCGTACAACATCTCGTACGGTGGCATACCAATACTCGCGTGGTAGCTATTGTTATACGAAAATTCCGCTAGGGGTAAGTACAAATCCCAGCTTCCCCCGAAATCAATTACACACGCCCGTAGCATATCTTCCAACGTTTGGATAGTCCGCTCACTCTGCCCGTCAGTTTGAGGGTGAAACGTTGTACTCAAGTTCACCCTCGTTCCCAAATCCTCATGAAATTTACTCCAAAATCTAGATGTAAATCGTACATCCCTATCAGATATGATGGTCACCGGCACTCCGTACCTCGAAACTATCTCTTTCACATAAATGTCCGCCAATCTCTCGGCCAAACTCGCCTCTCGGATCGGTATGAAGTGAGTGCTTTTCGTTAACCGATCAACCACTACCCAAATTGCATCATAATTCCTTGGTGTTTTTGGTAGTTTCATTATCAGGTCCATGGTTATATGCTCCCATTTCCATACAGGTATCTCTAGCGGTTGCAATTTACCGTGCGGTCGCTGGTGCTCGGCTTTCACTCGTAGACAAGTAAGACACTTCTCCACATACTTAGCCACATCTCTCTTCATCCCTGGCAACCAGTAATCCATTTTCAAGTCTCTGTACATTTTTGTGGCTCCCAGATGTATAGAAAACTTTGATTTGTGCGCTTCATCAAGAATGAGGTTCCGGACTTCAGTGACCTTTGGTAGCCAAATCCGTCCGTATCTGGTCCACAGCCTGCGGCTATCCTTAACCATCAACGCCATCTGGCCCTTTACCCTCTCTGTTTTCTGATTCTCTTCTTTGACCGCTTCACTTTGGGCAGCTGAAATCGACTCAAACAGCGAAGTCGTAACCGTCATCCTTAAACATTTCACGTTCAACTGTGCATGGTTTGCCTTACGGCTCAGCGCGTCGGCTACAACGTTAGCCTTCCCCGGATGATACAAGATCTCACAATTGTAGTCCTTGACCAGGTCTAGCCATCTCCGCTGGCACATGTTCAGGTTCTTTTGATCAGCGAAGTACTTCAAACTCTTGTGATCTGTGTAAATGGTACACTTAACTCCGTACAAATAGTGTCTCCATAACTTGAGCGCGAACACCACAGTGGCTAACTCCAAGTCATGAGTCGGGTAGTTGCATTCGTGCGGTTTCAGTTGTCGTGAAGCGTAGGCAATCACCTTCCCTCTTTGCATTAACACACAGCCAAGTCCCACATGGGACGCATCGCAATAGACTACCAAATCCCCCATCCCCTCCGGTAAGGCTAATATCGGGGCTTCACACAACTTGCCTCGTAGAGTTTCAAACGCTTCCTGCTGTTTCTCTCCCCAATCGAAACGAACACTTTTCTTTGTCAGCTTGGTTAATGGTACTACTATCTTGGAGAAATCCTTAATAAACCTCCTGTAGTAGCCGGCCAACCCTAGAAAACTTCGAATCTCCGTAGAACTCTTTGGCGTTTCCCACTTCATTACAACCTCGATCTTGGCGGGGTCGACTTTGATTCCTTTTCGGTTAACCAGGTGCCCGAGAAACTGAACTTCTGGTAACCAAAACTCGCACTTGGAAAACTTTGCGTAAAGCTTCTCTTTCTTCAGGGTCTCAAGTACTTCCCGTAGGTGTAGCTCGTGCTCGGCCTCCATCTTTGAGTAAACCAAGATGTCATCGATGAATACTATCACGGACTTGTCAAGCATTGGTCTGCAGACTCGGTTCATTAGATCCATGAAAGCTGCCGGCGCGTTCGTAAGACCGAAAGGCATGACGACGAACTCAAAGTGCCTGTAGCGCGTGCGAAAAGCCGTTTTGGCTATATCCTCCTCCTGGACTTTGAGTTGATGGTATCCCGATCGCAAGTCTATCTTGGAAAAACAGGCCGCTCCTTGTAGTTGGTCGAACAAGTCGTCGATCCTTGGCAGCGGATAACGATTCTTAATTGTCACCTTGTTGAGTTCGCGATAATATATACTCATCCTGAAGGCTCCATCCTTCTTTTTCACGAAGAGGATTGGTGCTCCCCACGGTGAGCTACTGGGGCGTATGAAGCCCTTATCAACCAGTTTTTGCAGTTGCGACATCAGTTTTTGTATTTCTGGCGGTGCTAGGCGGTACGGCGCCTTTGTGATAGGTGCCACCCCCGGCACTAAGTCTATTCAGAAGTCCACTTGTCTGTCTGGCGGAATCCCCGGTTATTCCTCCGGAAACACTTCCGGGTACTCACATATCACAGGTACGTCCAACACTGTCTGCTTCTTCTTCTCCATTCTCGAGTCGACCACATGAGCTATGAAGGTCGTGCAGCCCTTGCGTAGATACTTTGCCGCTTTAGTCACGGTGCAGCATGCCGTTAACCCGTTCGGTCGTTTGCCGTAGATGGAGATTTCTCCCCCACTTGGACTCTGGATCCGTATGATCCCTTGCTTGCACAAGATGTTGGCCTGGTGACGTCCCAGCCAATCCATTCCCACAATTACTTGGAACTCTCTCATCGGAGTCGGTAGCAGATCTATAGTAAACTGTACATCGTCTATCACTATTACATTACCCGTATAGATCGTGGTAACACGCAAAGCCTTATCATCGGCTATCTCTACTTCTAACGGTGTTTCTAACTTCATCGGTGCTATTACAACCTTATTACAAAAAGTAGTAGATATAAAGGACTTACTTGCCCCGGAATCAAATGATACAAGTGCAGGTAAGGAGTTAACAATAAATGTACCTGCAATCATATCGGGCTCTTTCTTTGCTTCCTCCACGGTCATCTGGAACGCCCATCCTCGGGGCTTCGAAACCTCGGGCTTCTTTCCCTTATCCCCATCTGTGATTCAGAGCGGTGGTTGCCAAGCAGGTCTCCCGCTTCCTCCCGTAGCTTCCGGGCACTCGGCCATGCGGTGCCCTAGTTTGTTGCATTTAAAACACAGTGGACCCTACAATCCTTCCCGTAGTGCTCACTCTTTCCGCATACAAAACAGTTAATGGTTCCAGCTCGGCACTCCCCAGCATGCCCCTTTCCACATCTCGCCCCCGGATTTCTAACGGCGGGCTTGAAGTTCCCAGCATTCGTCTTCTTAAACGGTTGCTTGTTTGCAGTTCCTCCCAGTGCAGCCCGCTCGGCGGACCTCTTCTTATTTCTTTCCATCATATACAACTCCCTTTTTCTTGCTCCCTCAATCAACTGGTCCAGTGTAGCATACTGGCCGTTCGAAACAAACTCTTGAATATCCTCCCTCAGCATCTGCGTATACCTGTGTATTTGCAGTCTCTCATCATTTGCATAGGCCGGACAATACAATAGTTTTTCCTTAAATACCGCGGTTATCTAATTAACCGTCTCAGTAGTTTGCCTCAGTTTCATAAACTCATCCATCACTCGCTCCACCTCAACCTTGGGAGCATACTCTTCATAGAACAATTTCGTGAAGTCTTCCCACTTCAATCCGGCGATAGCTTCGCCTTTCATCTTCCTCAGTAAGTTCCACCAATCCTTGGCTGCTCCCCTCAGAAAGTTGGAAGCAAACCATACCTTTGATTCCTCAGCACATCGGCTGGTAAAGAAAGCTCCTTCGATCGCGGAGATCCACCGGGTGCTTCACGCCGGGTCTGGCACGCCATCAAACACAGGCGGCTGACACGCCGAAAAGTCCCTGAAAGTTCCTCTAGGGATCACTTGGCTCGCAGCTTGTGCTACCGGTTGAGCAACCACAACAGCCGCGGTAGCCTCTTTCGCAGCCCATAGGGCTCCCAGTTTCTGATCGATCATCGTGCCCATATCTTGTTTCAGATCTTCCACGATCTTGGGCAGCAGCTCCTTCAGTGTGTTGGTAACCACAGTAGTCACCAACTCAATCATAGCTTCAATCCTGAATTCGTCATCATCCATTACATCTTCCGGCACCACATTCTTCGGAGTTACATTTTCAGTTTGGTTCAAGATAGGTTGTGCACGGAGGTCACTCTCTCCCGTCACACTTGCGTTCTCTCCATCAGGTGGGTTTTCAAAACCCGTCGGTATCACAGATCAATTTCTCGTAGTTACCATACTGGATGTATAGACAATGCACTTAATTAACAGGTGGCATTGCCACACAATCCTCATTACTATATCAGTTCACGTTTCACGTATTTCATGTCATAAGTACCGCTATCAGGCAACCCTAGTCATTCTAAGGCACCCTAGCTACAGGCATCTTATCTCTACAAGTACCCCTCACCGGATTCACAAGATTCCCTTGGATGCTGGTAGGTTCCCGTAAGTATCGTGTGCAACTAATAATATGGACCCTATTATTACCAACACACTATACGTACTGGACCCTAACATTACCCTTGAAAATCCCGATTCACTGGCTTGGGCCATGTATCAATCATCTCATCAAGCATATAATCAGTTATCATGTAAGCATTTAACATGTCATTCTATTCTGATTCTACAAGGGCACTTAAATTGCAAAGCCTCAGTCATCATAGTTAGTATATCATAATTTTAGCATATCAGTTAATCATGATCATCATTTCATAAACTCATACCTTGTACTCGCGTGTGGCCACTCGGACTAGCTCCAGCTGATAGCTCACGGTAACATTTATTACTTGGAAAAGTTTCAAAAACTTTGTTTAAAATCCCTTAGGAACCTAGGTTTAAGTTCAAACACGCAGAAACGTATTCTAGTCATTCCCGTCACCAAAGTGAACGGTTCAATCATTCCCGCCACCGAAGTGCACAGTCCCATCATTCCCGTCACCGAAGTGAACGGTCCAATCATTCCCGCCACCGAAGTGCACGGTCCAACATTCCCGTCACCGAAGTGAACGGTCTAAACAATAGCATAGCATGATACAAATATCAATTCATCATTCATCAACTCATCATTTATTAAGCACATAACATATAACACGTTTAACACCCACATCATAGGGTTTAGATAGTAAGTAAGAATACTCACCTGTCTTGCAGTCTCAGTTTCTCAATCTTATCTTACTAGAACACTTGTGATTGCTTGCTTAGCCAACGGTCACCTACAATAGGTCTAATAAGTCAATACCGTGTACGAATCCCTCGTTCGTTTATCCCCGTAACACATTCGGGTTTCACAAGGCAAGTAACGATAAGAAATTCATTAAAGTCCATTAAGTCGGGGACGCGTTGCGTCCATCAAACCGACGCGACGCGTCAATGTAAAGTATCGGATTTCGTTCGACTGTCGGATTTCAATTTCATCGGATTCCACATCCGGATTTCCACTTTATCGGATTCTCAACTGTCGGATTTCTCATCATCCGGATTTCAAGTATCGGATTTCAACAACTATCGGATTGTTAAACACATAAGTCGCATGGCATAGGTTATGGTGTTTCAACTGAAAGTCGCATAAGGTAATCACGAAGGTCGCATGGGGTGTGGGTACAAAAGTCGCATGGTTGTTTAAGGGTGAAAGTCGGATGGAAGGAATGAAAGTCGCATGGGGTAAGTTATGAATCAGATGGAACAAAGTGTGAAAGTCGCATGGTTCAAAACAACAAGGTCGCATGACTCAACAAAGAGTCGCATGGGGTAAAACATCAAAGGTCGCATGGGGTAAAACATCAAGGGTCGCATGGGGTAAAACATCAAAGGTCGCATGGGGTAAAACATCAAAGGTCGCATGGGGTGGGGGATGCCATGCGAAAGTCGCATGAAGGGGGGTCAAGGGTCGCACGACTTATTTTCTAAAAGTCGCATAGGATGAGACTCATCCCTACCAGTTCATCTTTTCAACTTTCAGGCTCCATGGCCAAAATCATATTCTTTCAAAACTCAACCAAATCACATCATTTTTGTTTCAAAACGTTTCTCCATTTATTTAAACACCTCTTTCAAGGTTTAAACACATTTCGTCAAGTTTTCAAGCTCACAGCTCACTTTCTTTCTCTCTGGTTCTTCATAAACCCAGAACCCAAAACCCAGAAGCTAAATCATGCTATCATCATCTAAACAAGATAAAATTGATACCTACAGTATCCTGGTGAGGTAAGAAACATTACCTGATGATTCTTGTAGCAATTCTTTGAGTTTCCCAGCTGATTCTTGCCTCTTCTTCCCTGCTTCCTCGTGGGGTTTAAGCACACACACATAAACACACACTAAGCTCTCTCTCTCTCTCTCTCTCAATGCAACAGTAACAACCCTTTGGGGGCTGTGCTCTATTCCACTTTATATACACCTTTTTAAAAGGCTTAGCCCAATACACATTTGAAGAGCCCAATAACATTAAATCCAATAATGATTCTTGTAGCAATTCTTTGAGTTTCCCAGTTGATTCTTGCCTTTTCTTCCCTGCTTCCTCGTGGGGTTTAAGCACACACACACAAACACACACTAAGCTCTCTCTCTCTCTCTCTCAATGCAACAATAACAATCCTTTGGGGGCTGTGCTCTATTCCACTTTATATACACCTTTTTAAAAGGCTTAGCCCAATACACATTTGAAGAGCCCAATAACATTAAATCCAATAATATATACAACTAGTCCATTAATCCTTATATATATAAGCCCAACATGTACATACATATTTAACCCAATATTTCTCAACTTGTCCAACATAATTTTCAATTCAATTCACGATATTATTTCTCAACAAATATTTCCTTTATTGATTATGTATTATATGTCTCGAAAAGTAAACAAGATAAATGAAAAAGATTGTGAGTGTAAGTGGTTTATGATGACGAGTTTATTAATTGATTATGTATGTCTAAAAGTACAACAATTGTCATCTAAAAAGATTAAAGTTGTGATTGTAATGTAACATTCTCAAATCGGGCCTATTCGTGCGCTCCATTTGGTATGTGAAATTATTTAAATGAATTAAATAAGAATAAGTTTGTAAGTATTAATAGAAAATAGCTATTGGTCAGTTAATTGTGAATTGAAAAATAATAACGAAAATCGATAAGAATGATAAAATATTAACTGGTTTCAAACGAGGTTTCCAAAATATACTCGTTAGTTGAAACGGTTATTCGGGTGTCGTGTTGTATGTTGAAAAGGGGAACAAAATACCTCCTTATGAATAATTTTGACCATAAGTCGGTCCTCAATTAGATGAGTTAGCCCACTCATCTCAGACACACACACACACCACGACATACACACACACCTCTCACTCTCTTCATTCTTCTCTTGTTCTTGAAGGAGAAACACATCAAGGATCATTCAAGAGGCTGGATTAAAGAAGGATTCAAGTCTAAAATTTGTTCTTGTTCCTCTCATCATCATCATATTGCTACTTGTAAGCTCTCTTCTCTCTTGTTCTTCATTTCAAGCTTTAGGCCAAAAATGGGAAAAATGAAATTAGCAATTGAAGCTTGAGTTTTTGAGTTGTAATCAGTTCTAAAGTCAGCTACAAGTAGTTTAGGATTGATTTTGTGGATTAAAGATGCCAACTTGATTGTATTTCTTGAAATTGACCAAATGGGTCTTTAATGGTGATTTCATGAATCAAACATGAATTTAATGTTATAACATGTTATGTTTATGTTTATAAACTCCCTTTGACGTCCTGGCATTGCTTATTTTATGTAGATTATTATTCACCAATATCATATATTTCTTTACCAAAAGTGTTAATTTGAGTCTAAACATGTTGTTATTTGGTAAAAATGTGAAAGAGACACTTGGAATCGAAGAACAAACCAAAAAACAAAGAAAAGTGCAAAAATCAGGACAACTTACACTACTTCACGCCATGAACTCAACAGAGTTCATGCCATGAAGTTTTCCTGCACAAAGAAGATTAAGTTAATTACAATCTTGGTAATTATCATGGTTAAAATTGCATTCAACTGAAGACAACTTCTAGAAGAACATCAAGTTGCATGAATTATCAGTCTACTAGAGTAGCCATTGGGTAAATAGTGAAATAGGTGAGTGAAGATGGGTAAAATGTACACAAAAGTCAAGATCTGGCGTAATGGCCATCTTCACGCCGTGAAGTTTCCCAGAACTTCTCCTATAAATAGCAACCTTTGCAAGCTCATTAGGAGACCTCTTCATACACTTATACACTTCCTTTCTCTCAGTAAACTATACTCTTTCTTAGTATTATAGTTGTAGGAAATCCTGTTTGGGTCTATCTAAATTAATTAGATAGTATCTAAAAGAGTAGCTTTGTTCTAGTTACTTTGGTTGTAATCAAGGAAGGTTTCATCTTAGTTGTATAAACTATGATGCACCAAGCCATGTACAAGTTTAATTCATCAATGGGGTAATTTCTTTCCTTATTCACTATGATCTTATGAATCCTAGATAAAGATTTGATTTAACATTTGGTATTATATTGGTACTTATAACCAATTACCATAATAATTGAAAAGAACCTTAAAAGTTATACTCTACACCTTTGATTAATAAGTTTGTTAATCATTTTTATCATTTAGACATGGGAATGAATATTTGATGGGTGGTTTATATTATATTAGTACTTCGGTAATAATATAATCGGTTGTTATTAATAACAAGTGAAATTTATAAATTATTAACGGAGTAAACTTTAAGTTAACCTATGAACGGGAGTTCGTAAGTTAAGGATGATGCGAGAGCTAATTCCAACAATTATATGGTAATGGAGGTGTGTTGTTTAAAAAGATCATTAACGGGAGTTAATGAACCCTATTACATAACATTGCGGATAGTTAATAGGAGTTAATCGTCCAAACTCTTGGTAGAACCAATATAATCGGTTTTAAATAATCAAATCTATATCTAGGAGGATTAAATCATAGTGAATAACTCTTTTAATTATTTCATTTGTCTACAAGTTATTTATTTTGCTTTCCTTTTAATTAATATTTAGTCGTCATTATCATGTTTATAAAATTACAAAATCAATCTTTCAAACCCCCCCTTTAATAGGTTAATTATTTAACATTGAATTGTATCAATTTCCAACATATTTTCCCTGTGGATCGATCCTGACTTGCTTCATCTATACCACTACACGATCCAGTTATACTTGCTGGAATAATGTGTGTTTATATTTGACGTAATTCTTGAACTTAAATTGTAACTTGCAAAACAATCATCAAGTTTCAGGCGCCGCTGCCGGGGAAAAACGATTAAATTTTTACAATCCAAATATTAAGTAATTAATCGATCCTTGCTTGAAAACTTGTTTTCAAGAAAGTTACATTTTACTCTTTTATTTTGTTTTGTTATCTTATGACACGTAGTTCAACTTCAGAATTATTTCATCCTTATTCCGAACCCGAACATAAATTATTTAAAAAGCCAAAAAAAGAAAAAAATTTAAAAATAATGGAAGACGATCAACCAATGTGGAGTATAAGACTAAAAGCTCCAGAAACTCCGGTTTCTGCAATCATAAAACCTGTCATTCAAGGTGAAAATTTCGAAATAAAAGGACAAATCCTTCATATGATCAGAGATCTTCAATTTGATGGTAAGTTGGTAAACGACCCAAATCTCCATGTTGAAAACTTTCTTGATATTTGTGAACTTTTCAAAAATCAAGCTTCCAACGATGCGGTACGTCTTCGAATTTTTCCTTTTACGCTTACCGGTGAAGCAAAAGCTTGGCTCAAATCTTTAGAGCCAAATTCAATCACTAATCGGGAAGAATTAAGAAGTAAATTTGTAACAAGATTTTATCCACCATCGAAAGCTGAAAAATTGAAAAATGACATCATTGGTTTCCAACAAAACCATGATGAAAATTTAGCTGAGGCTTGGGAAAGAATGAAAAAATTAATTAGAATATGCCCTAATAATGGTCTTACTAGAGCTCAAATTATACAAATCTTTTATAGAGGCGTAGATTCCACCTCAAGAGCAACTTTAGATTCGTCAAGTGGAGGAGTTTTCCTCTATAAGACACCCAATGAAGCTTACAAGCTTCTTCAGGACATGTCAATACATATATTAGATTGGAACTTAGAAAAAAGGTCTAAATCTAGACAAACACTTAAACATGTTCGAAATAATGATAATGAAGAAGTTGCAGCTCTGAAAAACAACCAAAAAGTTTTAGAGAGAAAAATAGAAGCATTAACTGTTTCTTTACATGCTGTGCAAGTTGGCTGTGACAATTGCAAAGGACCACACTTAACCAAAGATTGTGACATCAACGATAGACCAATAATTTCCCCGAAAAGGTGAATTTTCTCAACCAAGGAGGAAATTATCAGAATGGTAATTCAAATTGGCAAGGTAATAACCGAAACTTTAATTATGCAAAACCAGCCCCACACCAAGGCATGATAGTTTTGAACAAAAATCTGATTTAGAAAACCTTATGAGGAAATTTGCAAATGAAATAAATGAAAATATTAAAAAGGAACAAGCATCAAATGCCCAGATGCTCAGAAATCACCAAGCCTCGATTCAAAATCTCGAAAGAGATATTGGAAGGTTGGCTCAGAAACTATCCGAAAGACAACAAGGTGAACTTCCACCAAACACTCAAGTAAATCCAAAAGGAGATCAAAGAAATGAGCACGTAAAATCAATCACCACATGAAGTGGTAAAGAGGTAAAGTCTCCTTCTCTTGTAGAACCTGTTCAAGATGAACAAGTAGAACAAAAAGACAAAGAAACAGGTGGAGAATAATCAAAAGAAAAGAAAAATGAATCAAGCATTCAACCTCCACCAAGAGAATATAAACCAAAAGTACCATATCCGCAAAGACTAAGAAAAGAAAAACTCAACGAACAATATGGTAAGTTTTGCGAAATGATAAAACAAATACGAATTAACTTACCACTTGTTGACGTACTTTCGGGTATGCCAAATTATGGAAAATTCATCAAAGACTTGGTCTCAAATAAAATGAAGTTGGAAGAAGTTTCATCTACCTTTCTGAATGAGGAATGTTCGGCATTACTGCAGACAAAAATGCCACAAAAGCTAGGAGATCCAGGAAGTTTCGCTATTCCCTGCTATTTTAACAATACAATTGTGTATGATGCATTAGCCGACTTAGGTGCCAGTATAAATTTAATGCCTTATTCATTATATAAAAAACTGGAACTAGGTGAGCTAAAACCAACAAGAATGAGCATTCAACTAGCAGATAGATCTTTTAAATACCCAATTGGCATAGTTGAAAATTTATCGGTCAAAGTCGATAAATTCATATTTCTCGTAGATTTTGTTGTGCTTGAAATGGATGAAGATAGTAAAGTACCCTTAATTTTGGGAAGACCATTTCTAAACACTGTTGATGCCATTGTCCATGTTTCAAAGAAACAACTTACTCTTGGCATAGCAAATGAAAGGGTAACGTTTTCTATTAATAAAGCCATGAAACATTCGGTAACATCTGACGACTCGTGTTTCTTTTTAGATGTTATTGATGATTGCATTTCTGAAGAAATTGAAGAATTTCTTAAGAATGAGAGTTTTCCAACAACCATCATTGATGAAGAAGATCTGAACATAGAATTGGAGAAATTACTGAAAGTAGAAATCCAGGGGAGTGATTCAGAAGATGAGGAACAAACTGAGGTAATCAATAAAATACCTAATTTTAACATTAAAACATCTATTGAAGAACCACCTGTTCTTGAACTCAAAGAACTTTCAGAACATCTTGAGTATGCATTTCTACAAGGTAACTCTTCACTTCCTGTTATTATCTCATCTAGCTTAAATCAAGAGGAAAAAGAAAAATTGTTAAAAGTACTTAAGAGTTATAAAAAAGCTTTTGCATGAAAAACCGCTGATATTCAAGGTATTAATCCTACTTATTGTACACACAAAATAGTCATGATTGAAGATTTCAAACCAAGTGTACAAAGGCAGAGAAGATTAAACCCGAATATGAAAGAAGTAGTAAAAAAGGAAATCATCAAACTACTTGATGCGGGTTTAATTTACCCAATCTCTGATAGCTCATGGGTAAGCCCAGTTCAAGTAGTCCCAAAAAAAGGAGGTATGACAGTAGTTGTAAATGATAAAAATGAACTTATTCCTACAAGAACTATCACGGGCTAGAGAGTGCATATTGATTATCGTAAATTGAATGATGCTACAAGAAAAGACCACTTTCCACTCCCTTTTATTAATCAAATGCTTGAAATACTAGCTGGCAATGAGTTTTACTGTTTCCTTGATGGATTTTCAGCCTACTTTCAAATACCAATAGATCCAAAGGATCAAGAGAAAACTACTTTCACTTGTCCTTTTGGAACCTTTGCACATAGAAGGATGCCTTTTGGACTTTGCAATGCCCTAGCTACATTCCAAAGGTGCATGACTGCTATATTTCATGACATGATCGAGGAATGTATGGAGGTATTCATGGATGATTTCTCTGTTTTTGGAAATTCTTTCAATACTTGTCTTTCGAGTCTAGAAAAAGTTTTAAAAAGATGTGAGGAAACTAATCTTGTTAACTGGGAAAAATGCCACTTTATGGTTAAGGAGGGCATTGTCTTAGGACATAAAATTTCAAAATCAGGATTAGAAGTTGATAGAGCAAAAATCGATGTTATTAATAACCTACCTCCGCCGTAAAACGTAAAAGGTATAAGAAGTTTTCTAGGTCATGCTGGTTTATATAGAAGATTTATAAAAGATTTTTCAAACATTTCGAGACCATTAACCCACTTGTTGGAAAAGGACACACCATTTGAATTTACACATGAATGCGTGAAATCTTTTAATCTTTTGAAAGAAAAACTCACTAATGCACCAATTATAGTATCACCCGATTGGGATTTACTATTTCAATTGATGTGTGATGCTAGTGATTATGCATTAGGAGCGGTGTTGGGTCAAAGAATAAACAATCATTTTTTACCAATATACTATGCTAGTAGGACACTAACAGATGCACACGAAAATTATACAACAACCGAAAAAGAACTTTTGGCTGTTGTATTTGCATTTGATAAATTTCGTTCATATCTGATTTTGTCCAAAACCATAGTATATACGGATCATTCGGCCCTTAAATACCTTTTCAACAAACAAGATGCAAAACCAAGACTTATCCGATGGATTTTACTCTTACAAGAATTTGACATAGAAATTTGTGATAAGAAAGGAGCCGAAAACTTAGCAGCAGATCACTTATCAAGATTGGAGAATCCGAACTTAGAGAAGTTTGATGAAAGGGAGATTCATGACACCTTTCCTGACGAATCTCTTCAATCAAATAAAATAAGTGATGATTCTAATGCTCCTTGGTTTGCTGATATTTCTAATTATTTAGCTGCAAGAACTATTCTCAAAGGGTTAACATACCAAAAAAAATCAAAACTTTTGTCGGATGCCAAGTATTACTACTGGGAAGAACCCTATTTATTTCGTTGTGGGACGGATAATTTGTTACGCCGATGTGTGTTTGGTACTGAATCCGAACAAATTCTACGAGAATGTCATCAAGGACCTACATGGGGGACATTTTGGTCCTAATTTAACTGCTAAAAAAGTTTTTGATGCAGGATTCTATTGGCCAACAATCTTCAAAGATGCTTTTGCCATGGTAAAAATATATCATGCATGCCAAAGGTTTGGTAATATTTCAAAACGTGATGAAATGCCACAAAAAGGTATCTTAGTATGTGAAGTATTTGATATATGGGGAATTGATTTTATGGGTCCATTTCCAAATTCAAATAAAAATCAATACATTTTGGTTGCGGTTGACTATGTTTCCAAATGGGCTGAAGCAAAAGCATTACCAGCAAACGATGCCCGAGTTGTTGTTGATTTTCTGAAAAATTTGTTTTCACGTTTTGGTACACCTAAAGCTTTAATAGTGATAGGGGAACTCATTTTGCCAATCAACAAATGGAAAAAGTTTTAAAAAGATATGGAGTGTCACATAGGTTTTCTACTTCCTATCATCCACAAACAAGTGGGCAAGTAGAAAACACTAACCGTTCTTTAAAAAGAATTTTGGAGAAAACTGTGCAAAATAATCCCAAAATTTGGGCAACCAAATTAGACGATGCATTATGGGCATTTCGCACAGCTTACAAAACACCGATCGGGACAACACCATTCAAAATGGTGTATGGTAAGTCATGTCATTTACCTTTTGAAATTGAACACAAGGCTTACTGGGATTTAAAGAATTGTAATCTAGACATTGATGAGGCCGGAAAAAAGAGATTCTATCAACTACACGAGTTGGAAGAATTGAGGCTACAATCATATGAAAACTCTAGATTATACAAAGAGAGAACAAAATTATGGCATGATAAACGTTTGAAAGGAACAAAGAATTCCATACAGGAGATAAAGTTTTGATCTTTCAATCAAAATTTAAATTTTCTGCAAGGAAACTAAAATCCAGGGGGATAGGACCTTTCACTGTGGTAAAATCATTTCCATCAGGTTATGTAGAACTCCAAGGTAAATATGATACTTTTAACGTGAATGGTCATCGTTTAAAAATATACCAAGAAGGTATGAAAGAAACGGAGAGGGAAAATCTTACCCTCTATGGAACAGAAAGCGATGAGTCAAGCTAACGACTCAGTTAAAAATAAAGCGCTTCCGGGAGGCAACCCGTTTTATTTTAATTATTTCTTTTCCGTATGTTTGGTCTTTTACCGGCAGACCTAAAAGAACTGGAATTGCTTTTCTCTCTTCTCACTGCTAAATTTCTAAACTGCTTTCAAAATGACTTCTGTTACAATGCTTTCTGATAACATTAGGACGCTCGTTAATTGTTTGTATTTTAAATCACGTTTGCCTTTTGATATTCGTCAAGATATTTTTCTTAGGTGTAAATTAATCCAGAGAAATTCTTTAAGTAAACATAACTTTGAGCATTTTGGGAGAGGAACTTCAAAATGTGCAAGGAAAAGGAGGGCGATTCATGTAGGGAAGTACTGGAAATGTGGAGCTTTGATGCATTTTTCGAAATGTAGAAAACTACCAAAAATCTCACAATCAGAATGCGCGGATGCATTAAGGCAGGATCCGGTTAAGCTAAAAGCTGAAGGCTCCATTAGGCCTAATTCGAACGTTAGCACAATGATTGATGATTTGTTGTTACTTAGAATATGTAAGCTTGCACCAAATAATTCCCACGACGAAGGTACGTCCAATACTTAAAATACCTTCAATTGTCTAAAAATAATTAGCTTTTCGATGATTCGTCTTGAAGATCTAACGTTAAAAGATTCCGCAAATCAAAGCGATAAAATGATCTTTTGTAAAACTTAACACGATTTTCAAAAGTATGTACAGCTGTAACGCCGAAGGAAAACTACTTCTCCATTGAAAATCTTGATAAGTCTTCTTTTTATTTTTTTCCGTTCTTGTATTTTTTTATATTTTCGTAAAAATTATCTAAAAGAGGGTGGTATCTAAGAATAGTTGAAATCAGCTTGGTTGTTGGATTTTCCGAAAGGTTTAATACCGAAAGGATCCTGCCTCCTAATCAACTTACCAGGCCATTCTCTATGATAATCTTTACCGTATAAGAAATTGCAAGAACATTAGAAAACCCAAAAATACAAAAAAAATCATAAAACCAAAAACAAAACAAAAATTGAAAAATCTGGTCCGAACAGACTTCACGCCGTGAAGTCGGTATATATAAGCAAAAATTTTAGGGTTTTTGTCACTATTCACGCCGTAGACCTACATCTCCAAGCTCGGTTTTTCGCTCCCAAGCCTCCAAAAACATCAATTTGGTCTATTTGAACCATAACTATGGCTCCCAAGGTAAGATTTCATGATTTCTTGCATCTAGAGTTGATTCTACACACTTTGATCCATGAAATTCTTGATTTAAGCATGTTCTTGACAAATTGATGTTAGGGTTTTATGTACTTTTGATGAACACCACCTACTTTATGCTATTATGATCTTTTATTGTTGAAATGTGATGATAATCCATGAAAAGTGTTGAGATTTTTGGGTAAAACCTTCAAAATTGCTTAATTCTTGCTTATGGAAAATTCAAGATCATGATTTTAGGCTTGAAAATTGTTTTAAAGTGTTCTAAGTGATGTTTAGGAACTTGAATTTTGAAGAGTACATGATGAATTGATGATTTGTATGATGTAAGTATGGATTTGTGAAATTTGAGGAAGATTTATTTGTCTAAATGATACTTACATGTGATAATTCAAGATTAAGCTTTGATTCATCATGTCCATGTGAATTCCTAATCACTAAGTGGGGTTCATTTTGAGATAATATGTATTATTTTCCAAATTTTTTTATTGCTTAAAGGTAAGTAATAAAACTTTTAGCGAGAAAATTGGAATAACATATAAAATTGGTCAAGACAATATCATTTGTCTTGTTGACATTATGATTTATTTTGGAAAATATTATATTTGGTTGATTAATGAACTTATGGAAATTGATTATATCATTTAAAAGTTCAAATCACAAAATAAAAACTCAAAAAGTTTTAAGTGTGGGAATATGTATATTTAGTTGATTAGTTTGGATTTTAAGTTTTACGCGTAACAATCAACTTATATATATATTCCCTCCACATGAATTTGAAACCTTTGATATGCATATTTTTATTTTTATTATGTTTTAAAATATGGTATTATGCTTGTTATGTTTGTTTGTTTTTTGTGAGTGAATAAAAGAAGAGAAGAAACAATCACTATTACCAAACGTGGAGGAATAAACTCAAACCAAGGACTACGCTAGAAGTGGAATGCAACAAAAAGGATACAAGTACAAAACCACAGGGGAGTAATTCTTTCAAATCTCGAACCAAGAAATTATTATATTATTGCAAATATTTCAATCATACACCGGCATTGCAATTGCACACAACAACAAGGGTATAATAATAAAAGAAAACATGATAAACGGCTCTATCCACTCCTCGATTGGAGAAAAAGAAAGAAGAAAGATGGTCGTGCCGATGAGGACCATAATAACGAAAATTAAAAACGGATGAATCATCTTCAAAGAAATCTCTAGGTGAGATGAAAGAAATGTGAGGAAATGAGTTGTGTGATTGTAAATTTATAATGTTGGGGATATAGTCGTTGGCAACGGTCATGAGACCGTTGGTAACGGCTATATGACCGTTTGTAACGGTCATATGGTACGAACCATTTGCATTGAGAACAATGAAAATTTCTAAGTGTGGGAAGGGAGTTAAGTACCTTAACTTTGTGAGAATTCAAGCGAATAAAATTTTGCAAGAAATTTCAAATTTTTCGATCAAATTTTTTGCAATTTCTTTTCTTTTTTCGTGCCTAAATAATCGTTTTTAACTAGTCAAATTAGTAAAATAATTAAAATGTCATGCATATATAATTCCTAGCCCACTGTCAAAATGAGAGCTTGAGCCAACTCGTAGCATTCATTTTATGATGCTACCTTTCTTTTGTGCGAGGATGTCTACATACGGTTATGGTAGAACTTTTACTGAAATACTTGTCAAAAATCACAAAAATGAGGCTACATACCATTGCACCGAGAGAGGCCTTCATTTTTTTAGTCCTATTTGTTTTTAGCCATTTTCTTTGTTCGTTAGATATTTTAAAACACATGATATCTAATTTGCCCTACCTTTATTCGCGTAGTACTCAACTTTAGTACTCGACACATTCGAAGCCTTGTTGAGCCTTAGCCTTTTTCGTTTGTTACCCAAATTTTTAGCCAATTCTATCGTTTAAGATTTCTTTTGACCTTAGCTTAAGTTTGGATTTAGATAGATAAATAACACGCTTTATCTTTTGTTCTGTTTAAGTCAATAAATAAACTTTGTTGCCAATAAATAAAGTAGCTTGTGAGAAGAAAAAGTGCACAAAAAAATAAAAATAAAAAATAATAAAAAAAGAGAGAAAAACACTCAAAAGAGAAAAGTGCATATCAAGCAAGTGTTCGTATTAGTTGTTTAGTTACTAGTTGTATCATTTCACTTAAGATAGTAAAGTGTTATTATCCAACTTTATTCAAGTTTTTGCTATTTTTAGTCACTTTTATAATTTCCATCTTCTACCTTGACCCTTAGCCTACAATTACAACCCCAAAAGCCCTCTTGAAGGTTGATGTCTCTAGTGGTGGATATGAGATTCAGATACAAGCTTATGCTAATGACCGTATGTTTTAACATATTGAGTGTTCACTAAACATTAACCATTATACACTTGAGTGAACAAGTGAACCCTTTTGTGAGGATAGAAAGGTTATGCATGATAAATGACATTATTTTGCTAATTTACTTGTATTTCGGATACTTTAGTGTTTGGCATGTTGAAGAGAAAATTGTTTTACTTTATCGATATTTGGAATTTTTCATGATGATGTTTGCTTGAGGACAAGCAAAGTTCAAGTGTGGGAACTTATGATATTGCTTATTTTATATAGATTATAATTCACCAATATCATATATTTCTTTACCAAAAGTGTTAAATTGAGTCTAAACATGTTGTTATTTGGTAAAAACAGGAAAGAGACACTTGGAATCGAAGAACAAACCAAGAAACAAAGAAAAGTGCAAAAATCAGGACAACTTACACTACTTCACGCCATGAACTCAATAAAGTTCATGCCATGAAGTTTTCCTGCACAAAGAAGATTAAGTTAATTACAATCTTGGTAATTATCATGGTTAAAATTGCATTCAACTGAAGACAACTTTTAGAAGAACATCAAGTGGCATGAATTATCAGTCTACTAGAGTAGCCATTGGGTAAATAGTGAAATAGGTGAGTGAAGATGGGTAAAATGTACACAAAAGTCAAGATCTGGCGTAATGGCCATCTTCACGCCGTGAAGTTTCCCAGAACTTCTCCTATAAATAGCAACCTTTGCAAGCTCATTAGGAGACCTCTTCATACACTTATACACTTCCTTTCTCTCAGTAAACTATACTCTTTCTTAGTATTATAGTTGTAGGAAATCCTCTTTGGGTCTATCTAAATTAATTAGATAGTATCTAAAAGAGTAGCTTTGTTCTAGTTACTTTGGTTGTAATCAAGGAAGGTTTCATCTTAGTTGTTTAAACTATGTTGCACCAAGCCATGTACAAGTTTAATTCATCAATGGGGTAACTTCTTTCCTTATTCACTATGATCTTATGAATCCTAGATAAAGATTTGATTTAACATTTGGTATTATATTGGTACTTATAACCAATTATCATAATAATTGAAAAGAACCTTAAAAGTTATACTCTACACCTTTGATTAATAAGTTTGTTAATCATTTTTATCATTTGGACATGGGAATGAATATTTGATGGGTGGTTTCTATTATATTAGTACTTCGGTAATAATATAATCGGTTGTTATGAATAACAAGTGAAATTTATAAATTAATAACGGAGTAAACTTTAAGTTAACCTATGAACGGGAGTTCGTAAGTTAAGGATGATGCGGGAGCTAATTCCAACAATTATATGGTAATGGAGGTGTGTTGTTTAAAAAGATCATTAACGGGAGTTAATGAACCCTATTACATAACATTGTGGATAGTTAACGGGAGTTAATCGTCCAACCTCTTGGTAGAACCAATATAATCGGTTTTAAATAATCAAATCTATATCTAGGAGGATTAAATCATAGTGAATAACTCTTTTAATTATTCCATTTGTCTACAAGTTATTTATTTCGCTTTCCTTTTAATTAATATTTTGTCATCATTATCATGTTTATAAAATTACAAAATCAATCTTTCAAACCCCCCACCTTTAATAGGTTAATTATTTAACATTGAATTGTATCAATTTCCAACATATTTTCCCTGAGGATCGATCCTGACTTGCTTCATCTATACCACTACACGATCCAGTTATACTTGCTGGAATAATGTGTGTTTATATTTGACGTAATTCTTGAACTTAAATTGTAACTTGCAAAAACACTCATCATGTCCCAAAACTAGTACATAACCTGGAAATAATTAAGATCAAGTTGAATTTGGGTTTGAATGGAAAACAGCAAGTGCAGGGCACATTTTCGTGTTTCTGGACTGAGGTCGCGGCGCGACCTAAGAGTGTGTCGCGGCGCGATCTGTGCTGCAGTGAAGTGGTTGTTGTTTTTCAATGTTCAGGGTGTATGGGATATGGTTGAATCATTTTTGACCATTTTAGGGGTATTTGGGATGATTTATGTATTTTTACTAATTTAGACACATTTAGGGAATTTAACATTAGAACTAGTACATGTATATGATATATGGTAATCTAAATGGACTTGTATGTATACAATAGGTAATTAAGCAACCAAGGAGAGCCGAATCCGTATTTGTGTTGTTTTTAAGCACCAAGGTGAGTACCGGCTTCTATGAGTGCAATAAAGGAAGGTTTGAATGCTAAATGAGTTACATGAATATTGTATGCTATTTATTGCACATAGACTTGTATGTATATGCAATTAAGGTTTGAAAACAAGTATTGACATGATAAATAATATGGTAGACATATATTTAAGTACATGTACATATATTGTGATAAATTGATGAATACAAGTGTTATGTAAATGCATGCATGCTATGATCCCTGCAAAGGGTTAATGATGAGCTATGTGAACGTCCGGACATATATGTTATTGAAGGTCAGCTTCAGCTAGGTCTCATGGGCTTTTGGGCAATTGTTTGGGATCAATGGTACTCGAGTGCCATTCCTTTAAACTCTTGGGGTGACCGTCTTAATTGGCTAAGCCTATGGCTCCGTAACGAGCAGGTAGAGTCACTTATGTGATGAAACCAGCACAGTTGGAAGTGTTTGATTCCCCCGGTGATTGTTGTTGAGCAGGACTAGCTATCTGGCAAGATATAACACTGCTGGACATGTCAGCATTACCTCTATGTGTTAGGATAGCATTGTATGCTCATTCTTGAATCATGACTTGCTTTATTGTATTCATACCTATCTGTATTCACTAGCTATTTTAAATAGTTAATGTTATTGATGTTTCCCTTTTTATAGATAAAGATTAGGTAGCCTGGTGAGTGGGGAACACTTGTAGCTGTTGTAGAGGCTTTTGGAACACTAATTTTGGTATTAGTATATACAATGGTGTCACACCCCGCTAAAGCGGAAACACGAGGTGTCACAGCACAAGATATCATCGCACAAGGTAAATAGATAATAACCATTAGATTAAATTAACAAAATATGTAGTTCGGATGAAACATAAATAAAGGTTACATATCCGAATAATATTTAAAGACATTGTCTTGTACGATGCGTAAATGAAATAGATAATGTTTATATAAAATGTGACGATGAAGATGAAGATGCCACACATCATGTTTGCAAGCATAAGGTACCTAACGGCGGTCACCTGAAAGCACGGGTAAAAGAAAAGGGTCAACTACTAGAGTTGGTGAGTTCATAGGTTTTAATGTATGCACAAAACATCTTTTAAATGAGAAAAGTTTAAATAATTGATGGAAGTTTTTGGATAAAAATCCAAGTATGAGATAATGATAGAAGATGTATTATATTGCCCAATACGTTGCACATGGTAGTAATAGACTATGATGATTGTTGCTTGAGCCATTATCCAACCTAGCCGACAACCAATTGCCCATGATAAACCTAACGCCTATATTAAATGACGTTAGTAGTGGTAAAGTACATCTATAGTTCGTCAACCATAAATGGGAGACGTCGGAATCTCCAAATAGCGCTACTTACAAATACCATGGGCTCACTAGCGGAGTTAAGGAATAATGTCCAACGAAAGGGCCTTACAACGATCACCCAAGCACATCAAAGAATAATACCATAAGTGCTCAAAATAATATTTGAAATAAATAAGAAGATAGGCAATAAACTTTTCATGAAACGTATACACATGCTTTCACCCCAAAATAATATGAAATACGGTAAAAAGGGGCTATGATACTCACTCGGTATGCAAAGATGTTCACTCGTAAGAATTTCTTGTTCCTACCGAAGCTCCTTTCCTAATATAAGAGGTATGTAGCTCTATTAGACTTATTTTATTTATTATTTTGTATTATATATTTATTGTTAACTTATTTATTAAATAGTTAAAGGTTGTCTCTATTTTTCCATAAATCATAAGTGTTCACTGAAATTTCAGTTCTTTAAGTTGAACTTTAAACATTAAAAAAAATGTATTTTAGGAGTCATATTAAGGTTTGATATTTTAATATAATCTTAATACATGTTTCTATAATGTCCAGTAAAAATATAGGAATTTATAATCCATGTTTAATATTTTTAATAATTAAAAGTGTATAGGATGTCCACTGATCAGGGTCTGGGTGACATGTTGTTACTAAATCGTCTGTTTAGGGCTCATACGACCTCGTTTCTACATGATTCAAAGTGGGAAATAACCACGACTCAAATATTAAACTTTTAAAAAAAACTAGACGTATTTTGACCCAAGAATGAGTAAGTTACACGCGTTTAAAGTGTACCCTTCTAAATCTACCAGATTTCCAGATTCAACATATGGGTCTTTTTAAATATGTTTGAAGGATCAAACGTTCATGAAAATTAGTGAATCCAGGTTTAAATGAAAGATAACACTTTAAACTAAGATTAGCAAAAAGAATCAACTGATTTTGATACCTAGAACTCCAGATATAACAAAAACAAGTGGAGAGTTCTAGCATCAGAATCTGCCAGAATGTTATTCTTTTTGCTTATGGGTCATAACTTTAATATGGCATGTTTATATTCATGATTAATCATATTGTATGAGTATAAGCTTTGATAATCCATGTGTTCTTACAACAATGGTAGGATGATACACATTTTATGTGTTCCTTACAACATTTGTTGAGATGAAACACATGCATGATCAAAGTCTTATTTTCTTGATTTTTAGTTGATTAAGTTCCATACAACAATGGTAGGATGATGCACATTTCATGTGCTCCTTACAACATTGGTAGGATGTTTATATTTACATGATTATAGATATATATAAAGGAAATAAGATGAACAACAAAGAAAATAAATAAAAGAAAGAAGAAAGAAGAAAAGAAGAAAGAAGAAAAGAAGAAAGGTAGAAGAGTAGAGATGAGTGTTTTATGATCATCTTACCAACTCTTTTCTTTGATTTTGTGTTTGATCTTCAAGAGATGATCAAGACTTAGATATTCTTGAGAGATTTTTGTTGGTGAAAGAAGAAGAGAGAAAAGAGAAGAGATGGAGTGTGGTGGTGAAGGAAATGATGAAGAGTAGTAGGGGGCTTATATAGAGCATGGGGGAGATCAAGTGGTGATTCTTGGGAAGAGAAGGAGGCAAGAGAAAAGAGATGGGGGGGTTTCTTTTATTTTTTTATTTTTTATAAATTATGTGTAATTAGTTTAAATAAATTTGTATAAATGGTGATTTTGTTTAAATCTTTTAATTAACAAAGTTTTAATTATTTTGATGAGTTTATATATATATATATGTTTTATATTTTAACTTATTTATATTTATTATGATGTATTTAATTATTTTTATTGTTATTATTATTATTATTATTATTGTATATGATTTGTAATTCTTGACTTTTAATAATTCGATTTTTCGAGCTCGGGAAGGTTCTAACCATATAGGCGGGATTTCTACGAAATCTAATATTATTATGGATGTATTTAAGTCAAAAATACTATTTTTAGTCATACTAGGCTTAAAATTAGAATTTCTAATGGCTAACCTCGGAAATTTGTTGCCGAATGTCACAGTCTCCCCTGATTAAAAGAATTTCGTCCCGAAATTTACTTTGTACTAACGTTATTAAAGAGGTGAGGATATTTATGTTTCATGTAGTATTCGCGTTCCCATGTGTATTCGGGTCCGTACTTGAATTCCAATCGAACTTTTGTAATTTGAATCTTACTTTTTCTAAGCTGTTTGACCTTACGGTCAAGAATTTCAATTGGTTCATGTACGAAATTTAACCGATCATCTGAACATACTTTAGGGGTAGTACTAGAGTTTCATCAGCTAATAATTTATTTAGATTTGACACATGGTAGGTATCGTGTATGGCATTTAGTTCTTTTGGAAATTTAAGCATATACGACCCTCGCATAATTCTTCTAATTATATCAAATGGTTTAAAGAATCTGGGATATAGTTTTCCTCTTTTCCTAAAATGTGCTATTTTCTTCCACGGCAATACCTTTATAAGCACTTTTATCGCCCACTTGGAACTCTAAAGGCTTACGGAGATTATCAGCGTAAATTTTCTAATGATCTTTGGCAGTCTTAAGCCTATCGTTCATAATTGTATTCTTGTCGATGACCGCTTGCATGATATCAGGTCTAGTTAATTTCCTATCGCCAATTTCCAACAAATTAAGTGGGGATCTACACTTGCGCCCATACAAGACTTTATATGGTGCACACTGGATGCTAGTGTGACACCTATTATTCTAAGAAAACTTAACTAATAGTATATGTGAATCTCAAGTTCCACTAAAATTTATTACGCATGCACACAACATGTCTTCTAGTGTCTAAATCGTTCTCTCCGATTGCCCATCCGTTTGAGGGTGGTAGGTGCTGCTCAGGTTTACTTGCGTACCTAACGCCCTTTGTGACGATTGCCAAAATCGGGATGTGAACCGACTACCTCTATCGGATATTATTACAATTGGTACTGCGTGTCGGGCAACAACTTCGTCAATATAATTCTGAGCCAGTTTTCCACTTTGTAATCTTCCCGTATAGGGAGAAAAGGTGCCGATTTCGTGAGTCGATCTACTATAACCCAAATGGAATCGTACCCTTTTGCAGATCGGAGTAATTTAGATACGAAATCCATGCTTATATGTTCCCATTCCATTCTGGCTGTTGCAACAAACCGGATGGCTTCTGGTGTTCTGTCTTAACCCTTGCGCAAGTTAAACATTTCCCACGAACAAGGAGACGTCTTTCTTTTTTCTAGACCTACCAATAGTATTCCTTGAGAACATTTTGTCGGCTCCAGGGTGGATTGAATATTATAAGCCTCGTCTAAAATTGTTGATTAAAGGTTATTAAACTTAGCTATCCAATTCTTGTTTTCGAAGTGGTGCACTCCATCTGGCCTGTTTTGAATCATCGCTCCAAGTGATATAGGGTCTCGTTCTTCAAATTTCCCGTCTTTGATGCTTCTTTTTGAGCTTCAACTATTCTTTTATTTAGGCTTGTTTGAATGGTTGCTCCTAAAGCTTGTACCCTAGATGGATTCACTCTTTTGTTTCTTCATAGAGCATCAGCGACCATATTGGCCTTGCTAGTATGGTATTTGATATCACAATCGTAGTCACTAAGCCATTCTACTCATCTTCTACGCCTCATATCAAGCATCTTTGGATCAAGAATATGCTGAAGACTCTTGTGGTCTGTATAAATAGTTCGCTTAGTACTATAAAGGTAATATCTCCATTTTTTAAGGGCATATACTACGGCTCCTAACTCTAAGTTGTGGGTAGTAAATTTCTTCTCATGCACTTTGAATTGTCTCGAATCATATCAATGACTTTCTCTTTTTGCAACAACACACAACCCAATCCTTGGTGTGACGCATCGCAATATACCGCGAAGTTATATGTTCCTCCGGGTAACGCCAAAATTGGTGCATTGCTAACTTATTCTTAAGCGTAGAAAATGTTTTTTTTTTTCACCAAACAAACTTCTTATCCTCTTGAGTTAATGCCGCGAGTGGTTGCGCAAATTTTGAGAAATTTGCTATAAATAAATGTACTTAACCGAGAAATTTACAATTTCAGTCGGGATATATGGGGTTCCTATTTCTTTATGGCTTCGATCTTTGTTGGGTCAACATGAATTCCTATTAATTACGTGGCCTAGAAAACGTAATTCCCGGCATACAACTTCTGATCCTTAAGTAACTTTAAACTTCTGATCCTTAAGTAACTTTAGTATCAACCTTAAATGCTTTTCATGGTTGCTCTTTTGTCGAATGTAAATGAGTATATCATCAACAAACACAATCACAACTTATCTAAGTATAGTCTGCATACTCGGTTCATTACGTCCATGAAGACAATTGGTGCGCTTGTCAATCAAAAGGGCATAACTATAACGTGTTCTAAACGCGGTTTTGGGCACGTCCTCTTCACGGATTCTTAATTGATGATATCCAGATTGAATATCGATTTTAGAAAAATAGGTAGCACCTTGAAGTTGATCGAAAAGGTCATCGATTCGAGGAAGAGGGTATTGATTTTTGATGGTCAATATGTCGAGTTCCCTATAGTGTATGCACATTCGTAGCAATCCATCTTTCTTTTTGACGAATAGGACTACGGCTCCCCATGGTGAGGTACTTGGTCGAATAATTCCTTTGTCGAGTAGCTCTTGAAGATGTGCAGGCAATTTCCTACATTTCCAACGGGGCTAACCGATATGGTTCCTTTGCTACAAGCGCGGCTCCAGGGATTAAATCAATCCAAATTTGTCTTGTCTAATTGAGGGTAATCCAAGTAATTCATCCGGAAACACCTTGGGAGAATCCCAAACGATTGGAAAATCGTGAATGTGCTTTTCCTAAACCTCCGTTTCTACAACGTGAGCGAAGAATGCGATATAGTCCTTTCTTAAATATTTTTGCATTTTCATGCATGATACCACCTTGACGTTCTTCCTAGTCTTTTTTCCTTATATGACAAGCGTTTCATCTTGTGATAGTGGAATCTGAATGATCTTTGCAGAACAAAGTATTTCAGCTTGATTTTTGGATAGCCAATACATACCAACAACTACATCAAAGCTCCCTAATTTGATTGGTATGGTCTACGTTAAAGTTTTTGCTAGCTAAGTTCAAGGTACACTTAGTGATTATATCTCTAGTCTTGACTTCTTGTCCATTAGCAAATTCCATGATATAGGCCTCTTTCAATATTTGAAATTTTAGATTGAGCTTTGGCCTAAATACTAGTGGTACGAAGCTTCTATATATTCTAGAGTCAGATAGCATTGATGCATTATAATTGTTCAGAAGAAACATACTAGTAATCACATTCGGGTCTCTCCTTTGTACAAATTCTACTTAGCTAGGTTATGGTGATTCTAAGATATAAGGTCTAACAACTAACACTCCCGTTCAATCATATAGCAATGCATGTAAAATTTTAAAATCATACAGTTCATAACGTGATTTAAGCAAAATATGTTCAATCATATAGTTCCCATTACTACTCAGGGTGCCTCTATGTGCTCCCTAAATCAGCAGTTCTCTCCCTCCTAATGAAAAGGTCATGATGTTACTCTCGTTGGTAAGGGGACTCTTTTCCTAGCCGTGAGCCTAACACATGCTTCATAGGAAGTTGGTGTTGATAATACACTAGGTCGTGAAACTCGGGGACTCTCCTACTAAGGTTCTATTCTAACCTCAATGGGTAAAGAATATGTAATCTTAGTGCGTCAACCTAATGATGACATTGCAGACTTCGATATATATAAAATTGGTTACTAAGTGTGCTAATATATGAAAGTACTTATGATATGTTATGCTTATGCACACACACAATAATCGTGATCTAGAAAGAAAGTAAATAAAATTTTGTTTCTAAGTATATTTTTATTATAACTAACCTAAGTGCCATATCGTACATAGCTAAATTAGACATAGGTGATCAAGCTTTGTCTAATTGAGGTATAACAATGTGGTACTCAGCTTAATTATATTATCAATACACTTGATGCATTTTAAACAAAATTATTTGGAAAATTATTTTTATAAACCTTTGGTCATAGTTGTTGTTTTCCCCCCATAAGAAAAACAACATTCTCTATAACCTTAGGCTCTGATACCAAATCTGTCACACCCCGCTAAAGCGGAAACACGAGGTGTCACAGCACAAGATATCATCGCACAAGGTAAATAGATAATAACCATTAGATTAAATTAACAAAATATGTAGTTCGGATGAAACATAAATAAAGGTTACATATCCGAATAATATTTAAAGACATTGTCTTGTACGATGCGTAAATGAAATAGATAATGTTTATATAAAATGTGACGATGAAGATGAAGATGCCACACATCATGTTTGCAAGCATAAGGTACCTAACGGCGGTCACCTGAAAGCACGGGTAAAAGAAAAGGGTCAACTACTAGAGTTGGTGAGTTCATAGGTTTTAATGTATGCACAAAACATCTTTTAAATGAGAAAAGTTTAAATAATTGATGGAAGTTTTTGGATAAAAATCCAAGTATGAGATAATGATAGAAGATGTATTATATTGCCCAATACGTTGCACATGGTAGTAATAGACTATGATGATTGTTGCTTGAGCCATTATCCAACCTAGCCGACAACCAATTGCCCATGATAAACCTAACGCCTATATTAAATGACGTTAGTAGTGGTAAAGTACATCTATAGTTCGTCAACCATAAATGGGAGACGTCGGAATCTCCAAATAGCGCTACTTACAAATACCATGGGCTCACTAGCGGAGTTAAGGAATAATGTCCAACGAAAGGGCCTTACAACGATCACCCAAGCACATCAAAGAATAATACCATAAGTGCTCAAAATAATATTTGAAATAAATAAGAAGATAGGCAATAAACTTTTCATGAAACGTATACACATGCTTTCACCCCAAAATAATATGAAATACGGTAAAAAGGGGCTATGATACTCACTCGGTATGCAAAGATGTTCACTCGTAAGAATTTCTTGTTCCTACCGAAGCTCCTTTCCTAATATAAGAGGTATGTAGCTCTATTAGACTTATTTTATTTATTATTTTGTATTATATATTTATTGTTAACTTATTTATTAAATAGTTAAAGGTTGTCTCTATTTTTCCATAAATCATAAGTGTTCACTGAAATTTCAGTTCTTTAAGTTGAACTTTAAACATTAAAAAAAATGTATTTTAGGAGTCATATTAAGGTTTGATATTTTAATATAATCTTAATACATGTTTCTATAATGTCCAGTAAAAATATAGGAATTTATAATCCATGTTTAATATTTTTAATAATTAAAAGTGTATAGGATGTCCACTGATCAGGGTCTGGGTGACATGTTGTTACTAAATCGTCTGTTTAGGGCTCATACGACCTCGTTTCTACATGATTCAAAGTGGGAAATAACCACGACTCAAATATTAAACTTTTAAAAAAAACTAGACGTATTTTGACCCAAGAATGAGTAAGTTACACGCGTTTAAAGTGTACCCTTCTAAATCTACCAGATTTCCAGATTCAACATATGGGTCTTTTTAAATATGTTTGAAGGATCAAACGTTCATGAAAATTAGTGAATCCAGGTTTAAATGAAAGATAACACTTTAAACTAAGATTAGCAAAAAGAATCAACTGATTTTGATACCTAGAACTCCAGATATAACAAAAACAAGTGGAGAGTTCTAGCATCAGAATCTGCCAGAATGTTATTCTTTTTGCTTATGGGTCATAACTTTAATATGGCATGTTTATATTCATGATTAATCATATTGTATGAGTATAAGCTTTGATAATCCATGTGTTCTTACAACAATGGTAGGATGATACACATTTTATGTGTTCCTTACAACATTTGTTGAGATGAAACACATGCATGATCAAAGTCTTATTTTCTTGATTTTTAGTTGATTAAGTTCCATACAACAATGGTAGGATGATGCACATTTCATGTGCTCCTTACAACATTGGTAGGATGTTTATATTTACATGATTATAGATATATATAAAGGAAATAAGATGAACAACAAAGAAAATAAATAAAAGAAAGAAGAAAGAAGAAAAGAAGAAAGAAGAAAAGAAGAAAGGTAGAAGAGTAGAGATGAGTGTTTTATGATCATCTTACCAACTCTTTTCTTTGATTTTGTGTTTGATCTTCAAGAGATGATCAAGACTTAGATATTCTTGAGAGATTTTTGTTGGTGAAAGAAGAAGAGAGAAAAGAGAAGAGATGGAGTGTGGTGGTGAAGGAAATGATGAAGAGTAGTAGGGGGCTTATATAGAGCATGGGGGAGATCAAGTGGTGATTCTTGGGAAGAGAAGGAGGCAAGAGAAAAGAGATGGGGGGGTTTCTTTTATTTTTTTATTTTTTATAAATTATGTGTAATTAGTTTAAATAAATTTGTATAAATGGTGATTTTGTTTAAATCTTTTAATTAACAAAGTTTTAATTATTTTGATGAGTTTATATATATATATATGTTTTATATTTTAACTTATTTATATTTATTATGATGTATTTAATTATTTTTATTGTTATTATTATTATTATTATTATTGTATATGATTTGTAATTCTTGACTTTTAATAATTCGATTTTTCGAGCTCGGGAAGGTTCTAACCATATAGGCGGGATTTCTACGAAATCTAATATTATTATGGATGTATTTAAGTCAAAAATACTATTTTTAGTCATACTAGGCTTAAAATTAGAATTTCTAATGGCTAACCTCGGAAATTTGTTGCCGAATGTCACAAATGGTCGGTTTAAATTAATGTAGCACCGGTTGGCATGTTTAGCAATTTTTGTATTGTATATTTGTATATATGTCAAACATGTGTTTTTAAACTGTAATAGCTAATAGGTTGGGTTTGTTTATTGTTTTAAATTCCGCTGCATAGTTTTGAAATTCAGTTAAGTTAACAAATAGGTAAACATTCAATTTACAAACGGACCCATGCAGTTTGAAAACTCAAATTTATACTGGTTTTTAAGGTTTCAAAGGCGGTGTTACATGTAAGTATTTTATGTCAAGATTTATAAGATTATTCATGTCTAAAAATTAATATTCGTCATGATTAAAAGAAGTAACATTAACAATAAATAAAAAAAACTTGACTATAAGTAAGTTTTTGGTCACTATTTATAAGATTATTTGTATCTAAAAGTTAATATTTGTCTGATTGGAAGAAATAGAATGTGACCATAAGTATGTTATGGTGACAGTTTAATTGGTTATGTCTGTCTAAATTAAACATAATTATGATAAAAGTAAAAAAAATTGTGACTATAGGTACTTACTGTAACAATTTATTTGGTTACGTGTCTCGAGAAGTAAACAACCATAACAAATAAAAGAACTGTGTTTGTAAATAGTTTATGACAACGATTGTTTGTGGCTAAAAGTAAATATTGGTCATGATTAAAACAAATAAAATGTGACTATAAGTTTGTTATGGTAATAATTTAATTGGTTACACAATATCTAAAAATTAAACAGTAGTTATAGTAAACGTAAAATCTATGACTATATGTACTTTACTATCACGGCTTAATTGGTTATATATCTCGAAAAGTAAACAATATTAACGATAAATTTTATTAGAATACGTCAACCAAACGGGCCCTTGGCTTGTTAGGATCGAGATACCTAAAACAAGCGTCAGAATATAATGCGGATAACAAGAACAATACAAGTCACAAGAAATAAAGATATAACGTGGTTCGATCGTCGGGGCCACGACCTACGTCCACGGGCCAAAATTTAGAGACTTCTTTATTATCCGAGACTGTGTTTGATGTGTACATATGACTGAACTCTAGGCTAGATATTTATAACCAAACAAGAAAACCCTAATGTTGCCCTAAACTCAATTAGGAAACAATAATTAACATATATGAAGATTCTCAGCCGCCGCAACACAATGAAACCAACCCTGGACTGACATAAACTGCTCCATGCCGTGGAGCAGGGCTCCACGCCAAGAGGCTTCACAGGTCTCCACGCTGTGAGCCTATGTTGCACGCCGAGCACTCCCTTTTTCCAGTTTTCCAGTTTTCCAAATCTCTTCCAAGCCTTTCAAGTTATATCCCAACAATCCCCCCCTTGACTTGAACTCTCTTCGACCAGTCAAACCGGAGTTACCAAAGAACCGTCTCTCTTTCCTGCCAACCTCCCCGAAGGGACTACCTCCTTCTACGAGCCACGAAGTCTGACACCCCATCATATTATTATACTGGCCACCCGTGTCTTATCGACTTCGTCAGGTCAATTTTCCGCTCCAAGGACGGTACCGCCACAGAACTGCCATCCAGAACGTATATACCACGTAGCAGCCTGCCTTGCATTATCACTCAAGCATCCCGAGAAACTTTCAGTCCATCCCCTCTACCAGAATATTCATACCCATTCCTGGCCAAAGTACCAAGGGAAATCAAGTTCTTCCGAAGATCCGGGACATACCAGTAATGCATCCGTCTGACCTCTTCATCATGCATTTTAATCTGCACCGTACCACTACCTCTGATACTTCGTGTCCTACCGTCACCTAGCTTTACCTTTCCGTTCCACTTATTGAAGGAAGTAAACAGATCACGTGAGAATGCCATGTGATGAGATGCACCCGTATCCAAGATCCAGGTATCTGCAAGATTATCCGCGCATACAGTCATAACATCGCCCATATCCTCAACTTCCTGAACCAGATTGCCATCTCCCTTCCTACTAGGACAATCTCTCCTGATGTGACCAATCTCCTTAAAGTGATAACACATAACCTTTCTCATGGATTTTGATTTCGAAGACGAATCCCAAGTCCTCCCATCCCGCCATGTGTCCTTCCTCTACCCACGTATAAACCTGAACTGAACTCCCCCTCATTACCAGAAACCCTATGCTTGAGTTCCTTCGACAACAAGGCATCATTTACTTCAGCCACAAAAATTGTTGACCTACCATACAGCATGGTATCAACAAAGTTCTCATACGAGTGCGGTAGTGAACACACCAAGATCAGGGCAAGATCTTCATCTTCAATTTTCACATCTACAGTCTTCAGATCAAGGATTATACGATTGAAATTGTCAAGATGATCTTGTACCTGGGCGCCTTCAGACATCCGGAGGGTATACAACCTCTGCTTCTGATAAAGCCTATTCGTGAGGGTACTCTTTTGATACTTCTCACACAGCTTCTTCCACAGACCACCAACCATTGTTTCATCTACTACCTCCCTCAATACCTCATCAGTTAAGCACAACAATATTGTAGAATATGCTTTTGCTAGAACATCTCTCTTCACGTCCTCCCTCATATCTTTCGGTAACATGTCTTCACCTTCTAACCCCACCGCGCAACCCTGCTGAACCAGAGGAGCCCTAATCTTTAACTTCCACAGCGTGAAATCATTCAAACCAGAAAATTTCTCCAAATCGAACTTGAAAGATGACATCTTCACAATCAACAAATACGCGAGCCCGGTGAAGAGAACCCTGACTCTGATACCACTTGTTAGGATTGAGACACCTAAAACAAGCGTTAGAATATAATGTGGATAATAAGAACAAGACAAGTCACAATACACAAAGATATACCGTGGTTCTGTCATCAGAGTCACGACCTACGTCTACGGGCAGGAAGCAGAGACTTCTTTATTATCTGAGACTGTGTTTGATGTGTACATATGACTGAACCCTAGGCTAGATATTTATAACCAAACAAGAAAACCCTAATTTTGCCCTAAACTCAATTAGGAAACAATAATTAACATATATGAAGATTCTCAGCCGCCGCAACACAAAGAAACCAACCCTGGACTGACATACCCTGCTCCACGTCGTGGAGCAAGGGTCCACGCCGAGAGGCTTCGCAGGTCTCCACGCCGTGAGCCTATGTTGCACGCCGAGCACTCCCTTTTTCTAGTTTTCCAGTTTTTCAAATATCTTCCAAGCCTTTCAAGTCATATCCCAACATAGCTTTATTAGACCATCCGCATCGGCCAGCCTACCTGACTCAGGTTGGGGTGGAACCCAATGGGAACACCATCGCCCCCCTTTGGGTTGGGTGTGGCTCATGACCCGTCTGGCTTGTAAACCCGTTACGGGTTGTTTTTTTCCCTTTTTACCGTTGAAAAACGGGCATATATATATATATTCTTTTTTTCTCTCCTATAAATACCATTCACATCTACACATATTTTACACAACATTTTCTCCTCTCTACTATATTTTATACACTATCTTCCAATCTTCCAATTCTCATTCTTTAAAAAAAATATACATTACCCACTTTATTTTTTCACATCTCCATACATCTTCCTCTATTTTTTCTTCTCTTAAACTTATATATTTATTTTTTACATACACAAAAAAATATCTTCTTCGTCGTACGATACGTCGGAGTCAGATGATTCGTCTTCTTCATCTTCCGATGGATCTCGTATCGCCGCGTATCGTCAAACAAGTAGCGTAAGGTGAAATATTTTTTATACATAACTAGTTGTTGTTTTTTAATTTATGTACTTCTATTTTTTATTTTTTAATGTAAGGTGAAATATTATTTTGATTTAGAAATTATGTATTTGAAATTATGTAATGAAATTTATGAAATAGTATTAATTATTTTATATTTAATTGTCTTTGAAATAATTAAATTATTTAAATTAAAACAAAAAATAGAAAATAAAAATAGAAAAGATATAGGGTTGAAAAAGGTTGGATGTGAGAGTTTGTGGGTTTGATAGGGTTGAAGATGAGAGATGATGTAAATACTGATATGACAGTGAATTAGACAAAGAGTAGCACCCTTTCCCTTCCCAAATCAACTCAAATGCCATATCACTGTCAAATCAACTTTTTTTTCTTTTTCCTTCCTAACCCAAATTAACCCAAAACTCAAGTAGCACCTTTCCCAAATCAACCCAAACATTTTCTCTTTTCTACTCTCTCTACAAAACAAAAAAATAAAATAAAAAAAAGAACAAAGGCATGATACTCGGGTTGGTGAAACCGAAAACAAAAAAACGAGGCGGAACCCGAAGGCACCCGCCCAACCCAACCTTACCCGAAACCATTCGAGATACCCGTTACGCATGGACTTAGAGAGGGTAACTTAGGTTGAATGTCTTAGTATAAATAAAAATTATAAAATAAAAAGGAAAAAAGAAAATCTTTTAGAGTTCCTAGATCCCCCCGCCCCTCTTCTGCTTTTACTCGTAGCAATCAACTACTAAACCTAAACAGATCAATCTCAATCGCCATGGCAATGGCGATCAAGCTTTCCCTCCTTCTTCTTTTCTTCTTATCCTCTTTAATACCTCATACCTTTTCTCTCTTCGAAGATCAAGTCGGATTCATGGATTGGTATCTTTTCTTAATTTGATTTCTGTACTATACTACTCACTCTTGAGCTGCTTTTCAACAAGCCGATTACGCGTTGTTTCTCTATATGTTTGTATCTGCATGTTGATGTGATGCTAGTGCTTGAATTTGATCCAATTCATGTATTTATGTGGACAATAACATGATTTTGTTAGTCGATCGTTTTTGTCTTGTTCCGTAGTCGGATTCCTTAGTTTAAACTCTTCTTACTTAAATTTTATTGGATTCATGGTTACTTACATCCGTTCATGGAAAGAAAGGAGATACCTTTGACTTCTGATTTGACATAGGTTAAATTTCAATCTGAGGATTGATATATTTTTTGAAAATTCATTGATATATATGCTAAACAGGTTAGGGGCAATTGTTTTAGGTTTAGGTTAGATATCAAAACTAGAGTGTTTCTCTTTTGTTTCATAACAGTGCAAGTTTAGTAGAAACTGCAAAATCTTTGATCAGTGAGTGCTTGTTTAAGTATATCATGCATTTCTTGTTCAGAATTTTGAACTTATGAATCTTTGTTTATACCAGTTTGGGTGTGTTGTTTTAACCAATTAGGTTAATAAAGTGTAGAATGTGCTCGATATATATCTTGGTGCAATTTCGGATTAAAGTGTATCATATTTGTTCTCTTAGAACTTAAACCACTAACATCTTCATTGGTTGGTATGTTTGACATTCACACTATCCTTACATTCACTATGTTACACTATGAAGATGCATTTCCTTGTGTTTTAATCATATACAATTGGAACTGGTTATCTTTCATTTTTTCAGTTAATAAATTATGAAATCTTATTGTTCAGGCATCAACGGTACATAGGGAAAGTAAAACATGCAGTGTTCCACACGCAAAAGGCAGGTCGAAAACGTGTTGTGGTGTCAACTGAAGAGAATGTTATTGCATCCCTTGATCTCCGTAGAGGCGAGATTTGTAAGTTGCAACATTTATAATATTTAGGCATCTTTTCTATCTCTTTTGTCAATATCTATCCTGCTGATGGGTTATAATTTTGTTTACATGCACATACACACATAACATATATATGCTGATGCTTTTCTGCTATGCAGTTTGGAGACATGTTTTGGGACCCAATGACACTGTTGACAAAATTGATATTGCCCTTGGTAAATGTAAGCATTCTTCCTTATAGTAAAAGTCAGCGAGTAGTTTTCCAGACTTGTTTACCAGACTTTACACGTATTTTACTCAAAAATATTTATATCAAATGGGGAGAGTTACATGGTGGCATTTTTCATCTCTTTTACCATGGTTATAATCTTGTAATAAAGTAAGCGGTGATAGAAGTAACTAGAATAAACAATATCTGTAATTTCTTAGCAAATAGGTTTCTACAAACAAGTCAAACCTATTTTGTGTAAAATAATGGTTACTGAAATCAGTTTTTTGTTTTATTATTTATACAAATTAAAAGAAGTATGTGATGATCAATATAAATCTTGGTTCAAGTTGGAATGCTAATCAAAACTATAATCTAGCTGAACCAATGGTGCTTTTACATAAACTATCTGCGTTAGCCAAAGATGTTAATATTATTGTTATAAAACTGAGGCAAAGCTGATATTATATATTGCTAAAAAAATAATTTATTATTTTTCAGATGTCATCACACTTTCATCACAGGGGAGTTTATTAAGAGCTTGGAACCTTCCTGATGGACAGATGGTGTGGGAGTCTTATTTATCAGGGTCAAAGTCCTCGAAGGCATTACTAATTGTTCCTGTGAGTACGGTTTTTATGATTATGCAGTTAATGAAGTCTTATATTTTTTTAATTAATAAAAGCATCCTCAAATTAGCAATTTTCATCGACTTTGAATGTGCTAAAATGAGAAAGTTATATAGTTACTGATATGGGTAGGATATTTGTAGGCCAATAAATAAAATTACTAGCTTAAGTTTTCTTGTTTTTCGGTTAACCATCTGTCACCTGTAACTGTTAAATGTAACCTAACCAAAAAAGCAAAATTTTCTGTTTGCTTAACCAAAAAATGTGTACAATTCAGCTGTTATTTTCGGGTTTGGATTCTTACTTCATATGTTAATTCCGGTTCGCAGGCCAACTTGAAGGTTGATCTGGACAGTCCAATTTTCGTTTATGGTGGTTCATGTCTTCATGCCATTTCCAGCATTGATGGGGAGCTTCTTTGGAAGAAGGACTTTGCGACTGAAAGGTTTGAACATTTGACCATGTCAACTCTTGATGTAGTTTCTATTGTTTCTTCATTTTAGTAGCTGGCTTTTGATAAGTTTATCTATTTTTCCTGGGCAGCATTGATGTTCATCAGTTGATACTTTCTGGTCGGAGTGATGCAGTTCACGCTGTAGGATTTACTGATTTATCTCAGTTTTTTACTTATGAAATCGATGTGAAGAATGGAGAGTTACTGAAAAATACCATTGCATCATTTCCTGGTGGCATTTACGGTGAAATTTTACCAATATCAAGTGACAAATATGTGGCCCTGGATGCTTCAAGATCGGTTTTGGTGTTAGTCACGGCAAATAACGGACAAATTCACCTTCAACAAACCCATGTTTCAGATCTCATTCATGAATCTTCTGAAAACCCAGTTATTTTACCTTCAAAGCTGTCAGGAATATTTTCTGTAAGCACAGATAGGTGCATAGTTTTCATTAAAGTAACCAATGAAGGGAAACTGGAAGTACTTGAGAAAGTCGATGGACCAGCAGTTATCAGTGACACGTTACCATTTTCAGAAAACGAGCAAGCATTTGCACTCGTTCAACATGAAGATCGTCAGATTCACTTATCTGTAAGGCTCGTTCATGACATGAGTAGCAATCATGTTAAGGAAACTGTCGAGATGGATCATGAAAGAGGATTAGTTGACAAAATTTTTATAAATAATTATGTTCGAACGGATAGATCCTATGGTTTTAGAGCTTTGATTGTAATGGAAGATCATTCGTTATTACTGATACAACAAGGTGCGATTGTTTGGAGTAGAGAAGATGGACTTGCTTCTGTTATTGATGTGACAACTTCAGAACTGCCCGTTGAAAAGATTGGTGTATCCGTAGCTAAAGTTGAGCATAGTCTTTTAGAGTGGCTTAAGGTATCAAACATTGAACTTATCTTTTTGTTGCAAAAGAAAATACTGTATTTTTTGAGTCGGTTAATATAGTGTGAGAATCAGCAACTCTTGTACACTGTTTTCGAGTTTCCTCCCATTTTTGGAGAAAATTGGAAGAGAAGGAAAGGGAAGCACTTTATAATCTTTCATAGGGACAAAAATACTTTTTTTGATTAATTGATTTGCACAATCATGAATAATGCACACACGAAGGACATATTTGTAAAAACTATCAACTTTCTTTCCCTTTCTCTCCAACTCAAGAACATGATATCAACTCCTATACTTTCCTTCCTCTTTTTCTTCAACTCGAGAATACAAATAAGTTTATAAAAGTTAAAGTCATTGACTATAAAGTTAGGTTTGAAAGTTATGATTTTTTTTTCTTTTCTTAAAGGGTCATATGCTGAAGCTTAAAGGAACACTAATGCTTGCAACAGCGGATGAATTAGCAGCTATACAAAAGATTCGATTACAGAGTTCTGAAAAGAGCAAAATGACCCGAGACCATAACGGTTTCCGTAAACTGCTCATACTACTTACAAAATCGGGAAAACTTTTCGCATTACATACGGGAGATGGGCGAGTTATCTGGTCAACATTACTTCAATCTCTTCGGACATCTCAACAATGTACGGGCCTTAAGTTACACCCGTGGCAAATTCCACACCATCATGCACTGGATCAAAACCCGTCTGTTTTTATTGTTGGCAGATGTGGACTTCCTTTGACCTCTCCTAGTACACTCTCGGTCGTTGATGCCTACACCGGAAAAGAAATTCAGAATACTGGTCTGGCACATTCCACTCTGCAAGTCATCTCGTTACCGTTCACTGATTCCACTGAGCAGCAGCTTCATTTGCTGATCGATGCTGAAAAGCGTGCTCATTTGTACCCGAGAACTCATGAAGCCGTTGACATCTTTCAACGTGAATCTGAAAACGTGTATTGGTACGCGGTTGAAAGTGAAGTTGGTATCTTGAGGGGCTATGGCGTGCAAAAGCGTTGTGATTTTGATGAATATTGCTTTGAGAGTAGGAATTTATGGTCTGTTGTGTTTCCAGCAGAATCAGAGAAAATAATCGCAACGGTGACAAGAAAAGCAAATGAGGTATGTTTTTACTTTTGTTTATGGGAATATTGATCTAACTAGTTCTCTACTTCCACATTTTTCCTTTCCAATTACTCTTACCACAATAGCTTTACTATACTTAAGGTTATTTGTTAAAACTTAAAAGATTCACCGAACTTGTATATTGTTACTAAAAGCACTCAAGTAACTTGTAACTTGTTAATAGATGTGGCATAGGCTATACATGTCATGTGGGCACTAATCCAGCTGCCCCATCTTTTTGTTTCTTCAAAAAGAAAACTTGAGTTATATTAAAACTCATAATTTTTTGTAAAAGATAATGATTTGAATAAAAAATACCTTCGTCGTAAAATAATTGTTCACTAGACAGAAGTCACACAGTTTAAGGAGTTTAGGATTAATGCAGTATTGACTAGTTCTATGCCAGTTTTACGCTTTAAAATATAAGTCGATGGAGTTTTGTGATCGGATATAATCGATGGTGAAATGGGAAACTAGGCAAATTGTTTTGGACTTGGACAATTTTTTTGGGATGGAGGGAGTATTTAGATACATCATACATGGGTTTTATATGAAACAAGCTGATCTTTTTATGAAAAGAAAATAACGATGGAGCTGATTTGTCACCCATATGGCATAGTTTACATGCCACATCACCTTTTAAACAAGTTATTAGTTACTCTGAATGGTGTTTCTGGTAAAATTGTACAAGTCAGTGAATCTTTTAGTAAAGTATCTATAGTACAATACTCACATTATTTAAAAAAAAAGCAGAGTACTGATTGGGAAAAAATTCCACCCCTTATGCAATGACCTTTTTTGTATTAAAATTATAAATGCCAAAGATGGAAAAAAATCAATTTAATATTTGTTTTCAGGTGGTTCACACTCAAGCAAAAGTGATTGCAGATGCAGATGTTATGTATAAATACATATCAAAAAGTATGTTATTTGTTGCTACGGTTTCACCTAAAGCCAGTGGTCCAATTGGCTCATCAACGCCAGATGAATCGGTGCTCGTGGTCCATCTTTTAGATACCGTAACGGGTCGAATACTGCATCGCATGACTCATTTAGGCTCACAGGGTCCTGTGCATGCAGTGAGTATTAATTTTTCTGTTACATTAAAAATTGTCATTTTCTTTTCTTTGTTAATTTTTATTCATCATTTTCTTTTTAGGTCCTTAGCGAGAACTGGGTTGTCTACCATTACTTCAACCTACGTGCACACAGATATGAGATGTCTGTTATCGAGATTTATGATCAGTCTCGTGCGGTACTGCTTTTTAACTTGACTTTTTCTGTCATATTTTTTATATATGGTTATTTTATTATTATTATTTTTATTTTGTCTACTATCCACAGGAAAATAAGGATGTGTTAAAGCTTATTGTTGGAAAGCATAATCTCACAACACCGGTTTCATCTTATTCTCGTCCTGAGGTTACCACAAAATCACAATCTTATTTCTTCACACATTCAGTGAAAGCGATATCAGTAACTTCAACTGCTAAGGGCATAACTTCCAAACACCTTCTTGTTGGCACAATTGGCGATCAGGTTAGCCTAAAATTGATAACTAAAATAAATTTTATAATTCTACTTTGACGAGATTAGTTACGTTTCAATTTCTTTACCCGTATCCTGTTTTATGTTGGTAATTTTTGTAGGTATTGGCTCTTGATAAGAGGTTTGTTGATCCACGAAGGTCTTTTAACCCAACACAAGCTGAGAAAGAGGAGGGTCTTTTACCTCTTACAGAAGCTTTACCAATTATTCCACAGGTGAGTGTGGTAACTAAAAAAACATACCATTTGTTACTAAATCTATTGGTTATATTACTTGTTATGTTATTAAATTATGAGTATTTTACATTATTCAACATTCCTTATAAAATGGATAATGCATATGGAGTCATGGAGACCACCCAATTAAACATTTTTTCATTGATTTAAGGCCACCATTTATTATTTACCATTTAGGCCTCCCACGTATGTATCTTGTGTTATCGATGCCAATTTTGATGAAAACCATGTCAAATGAAGAAAAAATGACCTTGAGTATGTTAAAAAAACAAATGTATATTCGATGGGGTGCTGACATATTATAGGTTAAAGTTGTCTTTTCAAATTTCTTAGAAGGCAAAATTTGTCATTTGGCATATCTTTTGCCGAAATTTTAGTATAAATGACACAAGAAACATACTTCAGTGACCTATATAATGGCTTAGTACGTGTACGTGTGCGCGACCTTGATGAAAAAAATAAAATATTTGGGTGACCTTCACATACATTATCCCTTTTCTAGAGTATAGTTTAGAAGTACTTTGTTTAAAAATGTTTGCGGCGTGAAATTGTTTTTTTGGTGGTTATTAAGATGTTTCATCTAAAACACTTGTGAAATAGTACCTCTCAAGCACCAATCTATATTCAGCCTAAGATACTAAAATCCATCCGAAATTCCCATTTTTTATGCTTATTAGCTCACTTATTTTTTAAGATGATTTACACATTGTAGATTTTCGCGATTCACCAATACATTCAAACTAATCTTAGTTCTTTTATTATTTGTGTAGTCATACGCGACACACGCTTTTAAAGTAGAAGGTCTTAGAGGCATAGAAACTATACCTGCAAAACTAGAGTCCACAACGCTCGTGTTTGCATATGGAGTTGATCTTTTCTTTACTCGCCTTGCACCTTCAAGAACATACGATTCACTTACAGAAGATTTCAACTACGCATTACTTCTTCTTACGATTGTTGCCCTCGTTGTGGCTATCTTCGTAACATGGGTTTTGTCCGAGAGGAAAGATCTGCAAGACAAATGGAGGTAAGTAGTTAAGTTTACGAGTCTTTTTAACCCAAATTGGTGGTCATAAGTCGGTTTGGTTAAATGTGTTTTAGACCTAATTTATAGGTTACTATTTTGTTTCTTAGCATGGTAGGAAACTACTTTAAACAATTTTTTTGCAATGTAATTTGTCATAGAAACTATTTTGCTACTTCGAAATTCGATACATTTTATTGCGGGACGTTACTTTTATTTCTGATTAATTTTTTTAATCTTACGATTCACATATGGATGAAGGGAATTGATGGGAATGTGATTACTTCCATTTAGGAGTGTCAAAAATGTCCCAACCCGACTAACCCGACCCGAACCCAGATAAGACTAAAGAGGCGGGTTTGATATGGTCAACGAGTCTTAATTGGGTTAATCAGGCTGAACTGACTAACACTAATACTAATTAGGGTCGGGTTTCGGGTTAAAAGTCATGCCTTTATTCGGGTTCGGGTCAACATGACTAACCCGATTAAGAATTTTGTTAGGTTAAAATTTCACTCACACACACACACACATGTTCACTTGCACAATCGTATGGGAATGGGATCACAGATGCTACATATTGGTTTTGAGTTAAACTTGAATAGGTATTGTAGCTTATGCATTTATTAGTTGTTGATTTATGTATTTACCATGAATTATATTATATTATATTATTATTATTATTATGATTATGATTATTTGTAGAAACATATTGCTGAAAAATGTTGTAGTCATGTCTGAGGTATGAAATTTGAAAATACAATTTTGGCACTTTAAGTTTTAATATTTAACTTGTAAAAATCAAACATATTTTGGAATAACTTAGATTAACCCGACCCTATTAACATGAAACCCAATTGACCCGAACTCGACTAACCTGATACTTAATAGGGTCAGGTTTCGGGTGAAGTTCCTATAGAACCCGATCAACCCAACCTGACTAACCTATCATATTGACCCTATTAACACCAGTTAGATCACGAACATCCGAGCAAAAGGCTTGGTGCCACCGAGAGAAGTCTTAATCGAGAAAAACTCCTTTAAAAAGATCAATACAAATGAAAAGGTCTGGATTTAACGTACTCTAGCTAGTTTTGTTAAGACAGATTTTAATAAGCAAATTAATCTTAAATTTTTACATAACCCATTTGACACTTGACAGTTAAGGTCTAACTATGGATGGCATTGATACCTCGTGTCCTATTAGTAAGGAACGGGTTACATTTCATCTCCCTTCACCGGGATCTCCAATCCCGGTAAAGGTTTCGACTCATAAAACCTTTCAAGCACAATTATATGACCAGTTCCACTTATACAATTTCGTACATATGGATTTAAAAAAATATATCGGTCAATTGAAGAATCATTTAGATGATGAGTTTAACTTCAGCTTAATCAATTATTTAGATATTATATGCATCTTAGTAATATTTAAGGTGTTATACTCGTATACTATTTAAATCGATCAGAACATTTTTCGTTTAAACGGTTTGTGACTGAAGACATGATTAACAACTTAGGTTATTTGGTTTTCATAGAAAGTATTTAAAGTTGGATCCAAACTTATATGTTGGTAATTAACAATAAGAGTGACATTTGATTAGTCATTCCAAAAAGCATCCAAACACTTGATAGTTGATACTTATTCTAGGGACCATCTTCCCTAAATTCAGGTCTTTCTCATGATCAAGTCTATCACTTCATCAATAAATAATAATTTTCTTTTTAAAGCAATGAAAGTTATTGTAAAGAGTCTAGTAATCATTCCCATTACTAAAATGACATCTTAGTTTAACAAATAATAAATGAGGTTATAGGCTTGAAAGTGATAATGCAATGTTCAAATAGGGGCATATTTGGAAATGTGTTATTACAAACGATACATGATAAGCTAGCGTTCTTTTGAGAAACAATTTTTTTTTATTTTCGGATAAACATATAATTGTCTATATTTTACTTTCTTGATACAGTCGTACTCTGTTTTACTGGAATTGTGTATGATTATTATTGTTTAACACTTTTAAGAGGAAATAATCTCATAGTGTTCCAATGTTAATATGTTAATAGCTTAACACCCCGTGTATAAACACGGAGATGATTAAAGTCAATTTTAAACGTTTTAGGTTTTTCAGAATACTAACATGTATAGAAAATACAATTGTAAAACATACATAGTAATTTAAAACGTATTCTAAACATAATTGTCTTTTGTAGAATTTTTTAACCGCAATTTCTTTGAAGGATGTAAACTTGTGATTATTTTTGAATTTTTTAACTTTTTTTTATTAAAAAGGCATGTTGTGATTGGTGAAAAGTTCGTTTTTAAAAGAATGATGACATCATCATTATTTTCTTTTAATAAGGTTATAAGATAAGATAAGATAATATGCTACTTGTTTTGACCATTTAAGTATTTTTTTTAATTTCTGTCCTTTTGTGTTTACTTAACGCTTTCAATTACAACTACTTTTTCAAACACGCTATAAATATAAACGAAACCTAGCTTATAGATTGAATAAACTAGATTAGAAACACGTGTTATATAGGTAGATTAAGGTATAGAGTGTGTAACAATTATGTGTTTAAAGAAGTGTGGGAATCATTTTAACAAATATGAAACAAGCTTTAGTTGATTAAATTATGATCCACAAAGTTTAGAAAAATAAATTTTAATATTCAAGTCCAAACACAAAGAAATTAAAGCATAAAACCAAATTAAATCGCGCGAACAAAAGAATTCGTTTTTTGAGATTTTAAAAGCATTTGGTTTCATTCAAGTTGGCCAAAATTTTGGATTTTGAGTCCAAAAAAAAAAATTATTTCGAATCAACAAAGCATCGAGTTATGAAATAATATTAGTCGAACTTTGGGTGTTTTTCAACTAAGCACTCGATCTAAGCAATAAAATAAATCATACATACATACATACATATATATGGATAGAAATGATCCGGTGAGAACACATGTTAAATGGAGAACGGTGGGAACACTTGTAGGCCAATCATTTAACTAAATAAATAGGAGATCTAAAATCAACCTACCTTAATTAAATCAAATCATTAAAATTCAACATACCTTAATTAACCAAGATTAATCTCAGTCATTAAATAAAGATCATCCAAGGGCTATAAACTGTTCTCCACGTTCTAACATTAGGAGGTGATCTCATTTGATCCTACCTATATATATATATACAACTAGCATCGTACCCGCGTAATGCTGCGGCGGTAAATAGTTTTTGGTTTATAATATGTCGCTTTCAAGTTATTCACGCGATTCAATGTCACGAAAAAGTTTTCTACAGCAACATGTCCGTTTTTTTTTTCAAATTTTCTTTTATTTACATTTAACTATTTTATTAATTTTAAAAATAAATTCTAAAAGACAATAAAATAAGAAAAAAGATTTATATTGATGAAATAAAGAGAAGAGTTAATAAGATTTTAAAAATTATGTTTGATGTGGTGGATAATTATGTTAGTATGAGAGAATATATTTTGAATAAAAAGTTAAAGTAAATTAGGAGAGAATAAAATAGTTAAAGATTGAGTGAATGAGATTAATTTAGATTAAATGAAGGGTTAAGATTTTATATTAATTGAATTTAAAAAGTCATAAAATTTAAGATAAGAGATAATGTTATATAGATATAGATATAGATAGATAGATATACGCACACATATCATATACATGTTAACTAGCTACGTTATCTTACATGTATATGGGTTGTAATTTGTTTAGATATAATCTTTAAACTTGTTTTGTATTTGGATAATTAAAGTTTAAACTTTTACTTAAGAGATTGATATAAAACTTAAAAGATTTGAATCTTTAACGTATAAAGTTTCAAATTTGAAGTCTTCAATTATAGTTACTTTTTAGTATTTTTATAGATAGAACTAGTTTAAATACCCCTGTTATCACACCGATAATCATGAAAGTATTATTTTATATTTGTATTTTTAAATATAATTCTTTTGTGTTAGACGAAAGAAAAGCATAATATGCATTTTTTTTAAAAACTAAAATAATTTTATATTTAAGTCATTTGACATGGAATTAAAAAGTAAATGATGATAACTGTAAGAATAATATAAAAGTTAATTACGATAAGGTTTACATTATAAATAATAAAATAATAATACTCATAGGTAATGATATGGAACTTGAATGTTTATTCCTAAATTAATGTAGTGGATAAAAATTTTGAATTAAATAAACATTATTTATGGTTAATCTTAATAATTTTATTATATTAAATTAGTACATACATTCCTAATCTTATTAAGGTATACTTGTGCTTGTAAATCAGTTTAAAATAAGATAAATATAATGTCTAAGAAAACATATTTATTTTATTTTATAATCTACATAATGTTTTTTACTAACTATCTTATCTCCTAAAAAAATTAAATTTTAAACATTGAGTTTTCAATTTTGACTATTTAAAGTCAAAATTAGACTTTCAATTTTGTTCAAATGAGTGATTAGAATTTAATTATGATTAAATGAATGACCAAGATCTTCTAATTAAATTGATGGGGGTTAGTCTTATATATATATATATATATATATATATATATATATATATATATATATATATATATAAGAAGATGTGTGAAAATAAAACAAACTTTATCAAAATTATTATGGTATGCATTCAACTTTATTTTGTACAAAAAAATATAAGAAACTTGCAATTTTAATTCATTGTATGCAACAATTTACCTACTTAATTGGTTACAGGCAAATTCTTTAATTTTTGTTACTTTTAATCGACAAACAAGACTCAAACAATGGCGGTTTTAGGTTCTTTGAGACCCTAATCAACAAGACGAACCTTAATCGAACCAAACTCAACTAGATGAACCCTAATTGACAAAAACTAGAAATGGACACAAGAATCGCCTTTTGATAGTGGAAATGGAGTTAAGGACACAATAATCATTAGCAAAATCTGGAAATGAAGATCGTCTTAATTTTTAATTTACATTAAAAAAAAATATTACAAATAATTAAAAATGGGGGTAAAAAATAATATTGCAGATAAGTTGTATACAATGAATTATTTAATTAATGCTTAACAAGTTTGTTGTATTTTCACATACTTTAACATATTTTTATAGTTATTATAATTCATTATATCGTTATCCATTTCTCGAGCCCAATCTAACCAATTAAACCGATTAAATAATAGAACATTCGACTCAGATGTTCAAAACCATAATTTGATGCCTCAATTTTTTAGCTCAATTTACTCATGAAACTACTATCCACACAATACAGAATAATCACTACAAAAAAAATGACTTTTAGAAGCGAAAAAATGTCGCCGCAAAAAGTTTTTTGAGGCGGCACGTCGTCGCAAAGAGTCCGTCACAAAAAACTCGTCTCAAAAACTTATTTGCGGCGAAAATTTTAACAATTGCGACGAAAAATGACTAACATTGTTATTGTAACCGGGTCTTTAGCGGCAACAACTGACGCTGCAAAAAAGTCGTCGTAAAAGGCTATAATTCTTATAGTGAATTGTTTGTCAAGCACATACATATGAGTTGCAAAATGAAATGTAAAATGATGGGACTTGGCCTTGTATCATTATGATGAGGGCCCAAATGGAAGATAAGAAATGTTTTCAATCATTTTTCCAATATTTGTATTTCATTATTGGGTCCTCTTTCTATCATGAAGTCTTGTTACACACAAAGATATAAAAAGTAAGAGAAACTTGGAGCCTTAGATTTTGGAAAACTTTATTTAAAACCTCATTATAGGAACCAAACAAAAAGCATATATACCAACCACATTAGCTTCTTCTTTTTACTTCACAAGTTTTGCACTTCTATATGCTTATGAAATACCTAAATTGATCAAGATACATCAAAAGTAAGTGTTCCATTTGTCTAATGGGTATGTCATGTTTTGGCTTTGAGAGAATTTGAATGCTAACTTTGTGTGTTTGTGTGTGTGTGTGTGTAGTGTCTACAAGTGTGAGTAATTTGGAGTCGAAATGTGGGCAAACTAGGTTGGAAAACATAGAGGAGGAAGGTGTGGAGAATTGGGTAACAGCAGGAGTAGCATGTCCATTGCCAGAAACCCCAACTGAATCTATGGAGTTTCTTGGGAGGTCATGGAGTGTTTCATCAATGGAGCTCTCAAAAGCTCTTTCACACAATTTTGATGTTGCACCGAAAAACCCGAGTCTATTTTGCTACGTTGACACCTCTACACTCTCTCAACAAGATGTAAGATCTCTTTTCGCTCTTAGTTTTTTACCGAGCATGTCATAGAATAGTAATGTACTTCTGTTAATGATCTGTTTTGATAATTATACTTCGTGTTGATGATTGTCTCAAAAGAAGCATAACTAATGTGCAAATTCGACTTTTTCTAAAAAAAAATTAATTTGTATAAAGATTTCATTAAAATTGATATTTCATTCTATTGCAGCAATCTCAACCATTAGCACAAGTAGATAGCCCTCCAGCTTCTCCCAGAAAAAGTGATGAGATGAAGGTAAGTAGCAAGTATATGTACAAATATTATGAAATTGCTTTTCGCATAAACGATTACACCACGTATATCATAACATAGCGGAGAATATGTTAAAACTAGAAAATAAATTTGAATGGTATAGTTAAAAAGTACAAAAACTTTTAACTATACATAGACAATTGACTAGTGACCTGTGTCATCATTCAGATATGTGTAGGTCCGCCAATATGTGGGTTGTATTTGTTAGACCAACACACTCACCACTCATATCCCTCCAAATTATAACACACAACACCTCTATGAGGTCCAGTCAAGTAGGAAAATGTACTCTTAAATTCTTAGGAGGCGTTTGGTTCGCAGATTTAAGTACTCTAATAAATTGGAATCCTGGGTAGATGCCATAAACTTAATTCCTAGCTAATATTATATAAAACACAACACACAATCTAACTCTTTGTCTCTTTGACCATATTGTTTGACTTTTAGTATTATTCAGATACAGCTTAATTCCTTTGCAGGAATTGTTTCTACTTCATCAAGCTCTCAACCAAGATTTTGCATCTAGCCATCAACTACTCAAAAATGGGGTATGTATAGGCCATGTAGGATGATTTTACCGAGCCTTGTGATGTTGAGCACCTACATCTTCGGCACAATAATAACAATACAATAACAGTAGTAGCAGTAGTAATAATAATAATAATCATAATCGTAGTTTAGTCATGTTTATTTTACAGCTTTACAGAAACATAATGAGAGGAAGGACAATGGGTAGATGGATAAAAGATCAGAAAGAGAGAAGGAAGCACGAGCTCAGAACACACAACGCTCAACTGCATGCAGCAGTTGCAGTGGCAGGCGTTGCTGCTGCAGTGGCGGCTCTTACCGCCACATCAACCAAAAGTCCTAATAATAATAACAATAACAATAATAAGGAACAAACATCGCATTCAAAAGCATCAAACGCAATAGCAGCAGCAGCAGCTCTGGTGGCATCACATTGCATAGAGATTGCAGAAGATATGGGAGCTGAACATGAGCACATATTATCAGCTATCAATTCTGCAACTACTGCAAGGACTAATGGTGACATAATGACCCTAACTGCAGGAGCTGCCACTGGTAATTCTTCTTCTTTATAATGTTAATAAAAGTTACCTCTCATTTTCTGCTATTACATGTAAGGTGAATGGTCATTAAACTATCGCTTCAAGGGTGACTGTATGTAGGGTTGTAGTAATAGAGTCGTGTTGAACCAAACGAGTGCCAAGCTTGAGCTCTACTTGCTTACAGAACTCGAAGCTTGAAACTTGAGCCGAGCTTTGATTAAGCTTTTATTTTTTAGCTAGAGCTCGAATAACTAACAGACACTTTCGAGCTGGCTTGGCTTGACACAATTCATTATTTAAACTTGATAAGTCTTGCATGCTTGACAAGCCAAAGTATTCTAATATTCGAGCTCGACTCGACTTGCAAGGAGTCGATTTTTAAAATTTACCAAGACGATCTCAAGACTGCTCACATGCTGGCTCATGTTACACCTCTAACTGCACATATAATAATTATAAGAACAATAAATTTTCTTTAGCATTAAGAGGCGCTGCCGCATTACGAGCGAGGCTGCAAAAGGGAGCTACAACCATGGCTTTGGCTGAAGAACAGTGTAAAGAAGGCAAAGATTTAAATTTCTTGGCAGCGGTGAACTTTGTTTCTAAAGGGGGAGAACTTTTAAAGCTTACAAGAAAAGGTAATCTAACTAATAATATATCAAACACGCGTGCATGAAATTTGAGAAATCATTGTGGTCATATTACTGCAGGAGATATTCACTGGAAGCAAGTTTCTTTCAAGGTTGATGCGAAATGGCAGGTAATTGCAAATAGTTCAATTTCTTTTCAGAGTCTTCAAAGCGGAGTGGAGTAACCACACCTGCGTTGTGAGGTCTGACTACACCACCACCACGTGCCCACACCACCACAGTGTGGTGGGTGTGCGATGTGATAAGGATCACGAGAAGAGGGTTGCATGGTGGTGCCTTTTTTGTTTTCTTTTTACATTTGATTGGTAGGTTATGTAGTAGGTGGGTCTCTGAATTAGTGTGGTGGTGAGTGATCACACCATATGTCATGTGGTGGTTCTTAGGGATGAGAGTGTGGTGCTGACATGGGAGTGTGGTGGCTTGTGGGGAGTGGTGATAGTGACCACTCCCCTTGCTCTTAGTTTCATTTTTATTAATGTAATATATAATATATTTCACAAACAACTAATAATTATGGATGCCAAACAGGTGGTAGCAAAATTGAAAAGCAAGCACATGGCAGGAACTTTTACAAAGAAAAAGAAATGTAAGAATAATAACAATAGTAATAATATCGAATTATAGTTAAAGGTTGAAAAATACACGAGCCGGGTATGTTGGGTTACGAGTTTAGAAAGAAAACGTGTAACTTTTTGGTACGGGTTGGAGAGGGTAGGGCCGACTCCAAAACATTTGTCTAAAAGTTTCCAATTTTTTTATTATTAATTAGCTTATCAAAAATGGTTTAAAAAATGTATTATTTCAATAATAATCAAAGTTTGGAATGAAAAGATTAAGAGGCTCCATTTGTCCCATTTCTATTTTAGCTCTTCTTTTTTTTAGAATTTTAAGACTCATTAATAAATAGTGCATATTGCTTAACCAGATCGACCCATACATTTTAAGCAACTTTTAATCCATTTGACCCGTTTATTAGCTATTTTTTAACTTTATATGTTTGACCCATTTGCAGATTTAGTCTCTGGTGTGTATCTTGATGTCCCAGCATGGCCCGCAAGAGAGATCGATGATAACAATGAGCCAAGGCAATACTTCGGGATTGAAACATCCGAAAGAATAATAGAATTTGAATGCAAAAATAAAGAAGAAAAACAGAAATGGATAGATGGCTTGCAGTATTTGTTGAATTCCCGAGCTAATATTGCAAGATTTATATCTTGAATTAGTAAAATAGCAGTCAATGGGCTTACAAAATCAATAAAAATTATGCCAAACTTCAAGTTTTTAGGATTGTATAGTGAGTGAATCATATTTATATTTACTGTGAGTGATTTTGTGTTTACAAATAAGAGTGGAAAGATATAATAAGTTCACCTTAACCAATTGGCATGATATCAGTGAAGTCTTCTCACTCTAGTTCTTTCATGAAATCAATGTTATCCACAAAGACCTGCAATGCGGGAAATTTTGAGAAAAAAGGGTCAAAGTTCTATAATTTTGGTGCACTTACCCTAAAACTAATATTGCATTAATGATCCAACTTTTTCTTACTAAAAGTAATTTAGGAGCTTTCCATTGTTTTGGATAATTTTAAATTATTCAACCTTTTTTACTCGCTTCTCTTTTAGCTAATTCTAATACATTTATCCAACTGACCGATAATAATTTAAACTCAAATCGACTGTTTTCACATAAATGGGTTGAAATTACCCCCTCTACACAAGAAACAGGACACGTACCTCATTTTTGTGAAAATTAAAAAAGTACCAAGGCATTATGTTGCATTATTGATTAACTGTCTAAACATGTAAATACATAGACATAGAAAACCACTTCCAATGGCTATCTAATTCCTGTTCAAACTTTAATCCTAATCTATGTTTTTCTCAAACTAATAATTCAATCTTAAAACTAATACTAATCTAGAAATTATATCCTTGACTAATAAGCGTCTTGACAAAAAGATAATGATAGAACTATACAATATATGGAAACTAAACTCCAGCAGTTTTCAATAGAGTTAAGTCACACAACTCCTTTATTGTTCTATCCCAGGCATGAGGTTTATTTTGTGATGGTATCCAAATAAGTGAAAACATGATGTTCCAAGATAAAAGATAAAATATTCTTATAACGGTAAATAAAGAGTGAAAACTTGCCGATTTCCAGCCATCTGGATCCAAACAGGCTGTTATCTTTGTATTTATAACCGGCAAGGGCCCAGGTTTGAGTACTATGTCTCCACCAAACAGTTTAATAACTTCTGCAGTTTTATAAACATCATCGGTCCCTATTGCAATCTGGTTCATATATAATATATAGCAAAGTAGAGTTGGTTAAAGAAATTGGATTGTTAAAAGAAGGGAAACACTTTCTAGGGGTGACAACTAGGGTCATGTTTGGGTTGGCAGGTTGGTATCACCTAACCCAAACATGGCTCACTAAACTGTTCACATCGCAAAGTTCGACCCTAACCCGTACACATTTAATCAAGTAACCCAGACATGACCCATCACCCATGTAGCCTGTTTATCTAAACAGGTTAATGGGTTGGTAAGTAAACAGGTTATAATTAGGTTTTAATGGGTTGAACTGATATTTTTTAATTTCTAATAAATTTTTGAACAGGTTGACCTGTTTATCTGCACCCCAACCCGAACACAAACTCTTTATTAAATTTCTTAGGTGGGCTGACCTGAACACAATAAGACCCAACCCTAACCCATTTATTTTCATTTGGAATTGCTACGCATAAGAATAAGCGCCGTTGAATATCCATTTTTTCAAAAATTTTTGCAAAAGAACTAAGAAAGTTTAATGATTCACCTGTCCATAACCATTTCCTTTGTCATATTCTGTGATGCCATAGTTGTATGTTAACTCCAACACTGCATTTTCATCTTCTGATCCATAACTCATCTTGGCTACTGTATACTGAAAAATAATTGCACCAAATTCTAGACATTAATTTTTTTGTTTTTATAATATTTTTTTGCTTATAGCTAAATATCATAATATGTTTTTGCAAAATAAAGTAGTTGTTAATACATTAATTTTAATGATATTTTAAATGTTTATATACTAAGAGAATTTTGTTTGTATTTTAGAAGAAAATCTTTAAATTGAAACAATATATATACGCGGGAAAGTGGAAACAGAGGGTTAACTTCTAAGGGTACACAAGATTTATACAACCAAGAAGCAAATTACAAACACAATGACGCCAAAGTTGTAAGTAGTATGTGTCTTTCACAGCTCGATATTTAAATAGTATCGTTTTGACATTAGCATAAAAAATAAAATTCAATATTACTAACAATAATTGTGACCGGAAAAATATTAATAGAAACCAAAATATAAGACAAATTTTAGCCTTAGAATATAAAATTTTATATTAGGAATCAGCAGCAAAGTTTACTAAGAACCTTGAAAAGAAAATATAGTTGAAACTAATATGATGTTTAATAAGGAAAAACATAGAAAAACTAATGACTTAATCAGGAAAGCAGCACCTCCATGACATTTCCAGTTAAGTCATGATTTCTGGATTAAGAGAGAAACAAGCAAGCTTCTTATAACTAACCAGATTATTTTCCCACTAAGGCAATTAAGTAAAAGACACCTAATATATATATATATGAAAGAAGAGAGTGCAAAAGAATCACCTTGTACTCAGGCTCATCTCTTCTCTGAATGAGTTTCATGCCATATGCCTTCACATTTAAGAGAGGTTATGACACTTAACTCCATGGACAAACATGCAAATAAATAAATAAAAAGAAAAAACTCATTCTAGTTAATTCAAGTATATGTATGGGGTTGACCTTTTGATAGAAGTCAATGGAGCGATCAATATCTCCTACTCTTAACATCACTTGACACAGGGGCTGAGAAATACGACCCTTTTTCTCAATGAACTCAAATGTGTAGCCATCTGGATCTTCAATGAGGGCGGTTAATGTATTACCACCTTTTAATGGGCCTGGTTCCTTGGTAACTTTTCCTCCCTTGGCTTTTACAAGATTTACTACTTTAGCAACCTTAAAAACAATTGTTTTTTTAATCATAATTGTTATGTAAATAATGGTTCTTAAGGAAGAGAAAGAGAAACTAAGCCTTGAATTTTGAATATATAAATATTAAATAACTTCATTTCTAATTTGAAAAATAATGGTAATAGCAATATCCATTACAATATCAAACTAACTTACATCCTCAACAGCAACACCAAAATGTCCAAAACCAGTTCCAATGTCATACTTGTCAACACCATAATCTGCATGAACATTTTTAAAAAAGTGAAAGCCAAGATCAGCAGGAAGCTATCAACGTTGTATTTAAAAGTTATATAGTAGAGTTTTAAAAAGTTATAAAAACCCAAAAGAATGTTCAACCAAGAGCACATGCCATAAAATAGCAACATATCTATGTTAATGATCTGTTTTGATCACTAAACTTTTACTGTCCTCTTTTTCTAATTATACTTTGTGTTGAACTGTTGATGTGCAAATTTGGTAATTTAATGCAGATGATAAGTGGCAGATTTTTATAGATGCCAAGTCATTCATTTTAACCGGTTGTACGAGCCATCTCTTAGTTCAAATTACCAAATTAGCACATCAACACAAAGTACAATTATCAAAACAGCACCAGAAATAAGTATAGTTACCAAAACAGACCGTTAACAAAAGTACATTGCTATTTTATGTGCCCATCAATGAAATATCCAAGTTTCTTGGAAATATGCAGACTAGCTTACTATTCAATTCAAGCAAGTGACATACTGTAAGTAAGTTCAATAACAAAATTAGTCTCCTCGGGTCCGTATCCAACGAAAGCGTTTGCATATTTTTCTTCTGGTACATTGCGTTGCCTTAACACTTTCATACCCAAACACTCTGTATAGAACCTGGAAGAAAAAAGATTTCTTAAACATCTGATTCCAAGAACTCATCACCAATCATAAACAGAAGTTTAAACTGGTACAAATCAATTGTACTTTATAGTTTTCTCCAAATCCCCAACACGATAAACAACATGCAACATTTTTCTCTTATCTCTTGTTGACCAATCTATTGCATCTCCCTCTGTGATAGGCTGTGCTGTATTTGGAACTGTTCTAACATCAGTGTTCAGCAATGTGGATGCATTCACACCAGATAATTGCAACTGTGGTATAGCTGTATACCCAATTAAATAAATCACATCAGTTATCAACACATTTTCATCATAAAAAACCCTAAATCATGAAGCTAATTTTGTTAAAATTTCAGAAATTCATCAAATGTAGAAACCATAGCAAATTGAAGGTAAAATTGGGATTACCATAAAAAAACCCAAATTGGATGAAGATTTAGATTACATTTCACATAATGTGGCATTCAATTCACTCAATTACTACTTTTCCAGAAATTCATTTCAGTAATGAGCCTAAGTGAAACTGGATAACGAATCCTCATAAGAGTTGAAGAAGCAGAGAAAAATTAGGTTTACCAGTTCCTAGTTGAATGAGAGCAAATCTGCGAGAAGCTGAATAGGCAGATACGTTGAGCCGAGTTGAAGATGAAGATGGAGAATGGTGAGGATGAAATGGAGATACAAGATTAAGAGAACAAGATGCCATTGTTATACACAGATTACTTTGAAGTGTGTGTGACTCTCTCATATGATATTATCACCAAAAGCTTATTGGAAGTTTGAAATTAGAGTTAATTACAAAAATGGTCCACGTGGTTGTTACTGATTTTTACTTTTGATTCTTTAACTTTAAAAATTATGAAAATAATCATTATGGTTGTCGTTTTGTTTTACTTTCGGTCCTTTAGTCTAACCATCGTTAAGTTTTACCGTTAAAAGACCCTATTATCCTTGTTCCCAAATAGTCTGGTGGCTCTCTACTTTTTTAATTAATTTTTTATTACTTTTAATTATGTTTAATATCTTATTTAATAAGCAAAACCTATGCAATTAATATTTTAATTATATTTTTTTATCGATTTTAGATAATTCTTAAACAAACTTAAACCATAATCAAGTTTTCACATCAATTCTTAGTATTGATTCTCAGGTAATCTAGAACAAATCAAACAAAAAAAATACAAACTTAAATAACTTAAACCATAATCAAGAATCAAATTTAAAACCAAATTGATGAACAAGCTAAAAACACATAAATTAAAAACTTGTAATCACATACTATTTCTTCTCAAATAGTCAAATCTAGTTAACACCCACATTCATTTAACAAATTAAAAAGATTGTTTCTTCTCAAATCTAGTTAACACCCATAATCACAAACTTACATTTACAAACTATTTCTTCCCAATTTCATTTAAAATGAATAACTTACTTTTCAAGCTATAGTCACACAAAAAGAGTGTTTGGGTGAGTACAGGGCTTCGATGTGTGAGGGTGACTCTAAGGTCGGCGACGGCTGGTACTAGCGGTGGTTGGCGGTAGCGGTGATGCTGAGTTTAGATCTTCTAACCGATGGTGTTGATGACGATTCAGATCTGAGATGGTGGTTGAGATCAGTCGTAACTCGTGGAGTTCTACGAGATGAAGACAATACAACGATGGTGCGACGATGGTGGTTCAGATCGGAGTGATGGTGGTGATGATGGTTAACATCTGGTGAAATGACGAGATGATGGTGAAGGTGGCTCAGATCTAGTCGCCGGTAGTGGTCTTGAATGTCGCTGGCAGTGGTCTTGAATGTCGCCGGCGGTGGTCTTGAATATCGCAGGCACTGGGTTTCTTTTTAATGTCGAGATGATGGTGAAAGGACGAGATGATGGTGACGGTGGTCGTTGAATGTCGCCGGCGATGGTCTTGAATGTTGCCGGCAGTGTTGAATGTTGCCGGTAGTTGCAGGCACTTGGTTTTTTTGAGTGGAAAGAAAGTGAGTGGCTGGGAGAGATTGAAGGTTTTATCATTTAAGAATTTTATATATTTTTTAATATGTTTAAATAAGAAATAGTGTTTGGCAACAAGGTTTGTAGTTAATTGACCAAAATACCCTCGTGTGCAAGGCACATGGGGTTTTTTAACGGTAGAACTTAACGGTGGTTAGGCTAAAGGACCGAAAGTGAAACAAAACAACAACCATAGTGACTATTTTCGTAATTTTTGAAGTTAAAGGCCTAAAAGTGAAAATTAGTAACAACCACAGGGACCATTTTTGTAATTAACTCTTGAAATTATTAACTTATGTTTTTTTTATTTATAAAAAAAAGATTTTATTAAAAGTATTTAAATTTAAAGAAATCAAAATCTGAAATAATAAGTTTCGAGCTTTTTGTCAAAATAAGCAATAATGTACTTACTAAAGTTAAAATAGGCATGGAAAACAAATACTTACCAATTTAGGTACCTTTTTCGTCGATCTTTCTCATCGATGGAGGTCATCTCGCCGACCAATAACTTTATAACAGGTGTGAGGTAGTTGTACAAAAAAAAATTCAATCTCACCCATGGCTTTGTGGGACTTCAAGGAAAACTCATCTTGCGGACGGTTGCATATTCCCGAAATGATTTGATATATTTTTAATTGCTCATTCCCGAGATGGTTTATTGATTTTTTTTAAGTTGGGGTTTACTCTCTCATATTTAATTGTTAAAGAGTGTTATGTAATTTATAATTTTTTAATGTTACAAGTTTATTTTCTCATGTTTAATTATTAAACAGTGTTATCTAATTGTTAAGAGGTGTTATGTAATTTGTAGTTTATTTTAATTTTACAAGTTTATTCTTTCATATTTAATTCTTAAAATGTGTTATTTAATTGTTAAGGGGTGTTATGAAATTTGTGGTGATTACTATGTAAATTATATATGGAATATTAATCTTTTTAATGCTACAAGTTTATTTTCTCACATGTAATTTTTAAAGGGTGTTATTTAATTGTTTAGCATTATCTAATTGTTACTATTTAATAAAAGTCGTGTTGTCTTGTTATTACAAATCATTGTTTAAAAACTTAAACAATAAAACTTATATTTAAAACAACATAATATGTTAGATAGTGCTATAAACATCGAAACGCGACAAATCCGACTCATATGATTGAGGAGTTGGCTAGGTTAGCCATTGAATAGAGGGTACTTGATAGTTGGGATGGGAATGGCATTCAGCAACTTTCACGGGTGTGTGCACTATCACCGCATCGAGAGCGGCGGGTAGGCAAAACGGGTGGTATACATAATTCCTCAATAATTACATTACATCAAAACAATATAAATAGAGTACAAATAAGAAAACTCTAATGAGCTTTAAGCCCTAATCTAATGGACTCAATATATACACTAACTGTCTATATACATCGTCCACAAAATATTATCAAGTATTATTAATTAGACAAGATGTTTTATTGAAATAATTGATAAATGTTTTATAATATGAAAATTGATTTTGTGTGGTAGGAAGGAAATGTTCTAGAAACTTAAAGTACACACCTAAGTGTATTGGGTAACTCCCACCATAAAATCTCATTGAGAAGACAATAATAGTTGTATTGGGCCTCCACGGTCGCAACTTGCGTTGAACCGTGAGCTTTTTATTCCTTTCTTTCTCATTCTATAAAAAAACATACTTAGGCTACTATTTAAACCATCCTTCTTGTACATAAAATTCTCTCTATATTTTGCATACTTTAGTGATAATTCTAATACAAACTCAAAGTGTGATTCATGAGTTATTAAGATCAAAGATCAAAGGTTTAAATCATTCAAGAACAAGAGGAGTTCAAGAGAAAAAAAGAGAGCTTTTATTCCATATCAAATTATCTCTTGAATTATATTTGCTTGTAAGAGAAATTTTATTTGTACACACCTTTGTTAGTGTTTGTGAGATTATTTGTTGATAGAAGTTCTTTGGGAAGAACTTAGTTGTGTTGCAATGGAAGTTCCTCGTAAAGAACATTAATGTAAAAAGTTCTTGGAGAAGAACTTAGAAGTGATTTTTGCTTAAGGAAGTCACTTCCTTGTGAAAAAATTGACTTGAAGTTGTGGTGGTTGACTGGTTGCTATCTTGGGAGAAGGTAAGTTGTTGGTTAAAGTGATCACTTTCTTGTCAAAATAGTGATACATTGTGATAGTGATCTCTTCCACCTAAGAGACATTGTGTTAGTGAAGAAAACTCTTGGCGGAGACCAAGGAGTGGATGTATGTTGAAGTTCAACCGAACCACTATAAATATCGGTGTCATCTTTCTCTTCCTTAAACTCTTTACATACTTGCACTTTAATATTCTTGCTTGATATCATTATTATATTTGCTTCCGTTATGTACAAGAATATTTTTTGTCCAAGTGTGTTTTAAAAGATTAAAACAAGATTAAATTTTTAAAAAGAGTCACAGGAATTCACCCCCTTTTAGTTCCTACAACAGAGAAAGCTCAAATCACATGTCAAGGTGGGCGCGGGGGGATCATTCCACCATACAATTTTACCCGAATCCACAGTTTGTTACATCCTCAAGTCTATCCTTGTTATACGGTTCAGTTCACATGTCTGCCTATTGAATCCAAGGCTTTCATTAAGTGAACCAATTTGGGCTTAATGATTTTAAAGTTATCTTCATGCTCAACCATGTACCTATAGGTTCGGTTTACACACCGGTTTCTTTAACTCACATAGCATACTTTAGAAATGAAGCATTCTTACTTTACAATCACTAACAAGACGAGTCTGTACTTTAACTTAGCACATTGTAATACCCCAATTTTTATAAAATCTTATTAAAATAAGTTGTGAAATAAAAGCAGAGGAAAGCGAGTAGAAGTTATAAATTATTAAATTGTTTGAGATAATGATTCCAAATATATCCCCGTTGAGATGTTTGGGTATCGTTTGAATAAGTTTTAAGTTGAAAAGGGGAGTGGGATACGATTTAAGTGTGGGATGGGAGGTTAGAAAAAGATTCTCTATTTCATTTGAGCTTTATTTGTAATCGTGAATTTTATGATTGATTTCGGCTAGAATTTTTATTTTTTGACATCATTCGGGTAAGAATTAAGTGTTAGTTAAAAATGTCATGATAAATTATTTATAAACAAGTGTTAAGGTTATGTTTAACTTTTATATCATTGTATTTGTAGCTTTTTGCCATTTCAAAGAAATTTTGATTTATAAGTAACCGAATGTTAATTATTTTAAATTTAGTAAGATTAAGTCTTTTTGAATCTAAGTTTGACAAAGATAGGCTGAGTACGAATTTTTAGTTATATAAATAATATGTTATGCTAAAAAAAGAGCCAACAATGAAAAAATATAAAATTTGTTGGAAAAATAAGGCCTTTGGGACTCGAATTACTAAACTCTGAGGGGTGTTCAACACCTAATCACCTAAAGCCAACTAGTTTAGGATCGGTTGAGTTGAATATTCGCTACATGGGTTCCATCGAAAGTCGTGGACTTATAGAAAAAAGAATATGTTGCATAAAGTCTGAATATCTACAATAAGCCTTGAAGTCGGGGGATCTCTGTAATACCCTGTTTCCGTATAATAAATAAATGAATGTTTTATTGGATAACGCGATCTTTACATTTATTTGAGTTGCTAATTGTTTATGGAATTTGAGTTGTTTATTAGATTTGGTGGGTTATTTATCTTAATAAGTAATCAAGTATTGGGCTACCATCTTGTTGGGCTTATTAATTTAAGAAGTAAAATAGAAGTATGAAAGAATAAGCCTGGTGGGCTTCTAAACTCTGTATGATCATATAGATACTGTAAGACATGATTTTAGACCTGTTTTATGGGGTTTTTGGTTGTCTGGGGTTTTTGTGTTTGTAAAGTGAAGGGAGATGGTGGATTGAGAGGTTAAATCTTGTTTTTAACCAATGAATGTTGGTAGGAATTAATTGGAGTTTTCAGGGTTCTGGGTTTTTGGTCTAACCAATATGATGCTTGGTCCGACTTTTGGGTTTTAGGTCATCCGACCTCGGCTTCATGCCATCCGACCTTGAGTTTTGAACGATCCGACTTTCGGTTAAGTGTATCATCCGACCTTGATGTTTAAGTTGATCCGACTTTCGGATGGGTCCGACTGTCGGATGAGTGTGACCCGACCTTCGGATGAGCTAATCCGACTTTGGGAAGTTGGTCCGACTTTTGAGCTGATCCGACTTTCGGATGGGTCCGACCGTCGGATGAGTGTGATCCGACCTTCGGTTGAGTTGATCCGACTTATGGTCCATAGTATACCCAAAGCTAATCTGCGAGATATCTGTGATGTAGGTCCTCGCGACTGGACTTGTTAACTTTCAGCTTGTGAAATCTGTTGCTTATATCTGTGTTGCAGATCAGGTGAGTTACACTAACTTATACATAATATTAGTGTGAAATGTGTATGTTATAGTTCATGTGATTGTGCAACTAATATGTTTTATGTGAAGTGAATGGTTACGTTATATTGTGGTGAAAACGTAACTCGGGCACAGTCAGACATAGTGTGAAATCCTTGGTACGGCTTGGATAGTCAACTGTGACTCAAAGTGTGAAATCGTCGTCAGTGCACTGCGTGGGTAGTATGTGTAATGATATGTGATCATGGATTTGTTTTATGATGTGACATGTACATGCCTAGTGTGGTGTGTAAGTTAGAGTGCTCGCTAAGCTTTATGCTTACTATTGTTGAATTCACTCTTTTCAGGACTAGATCGTGGGAAGGCTCCGGCAGTTTGAAGACGGCTCATCATTTATTCAACCGTTTCCGCTATTTTAACTATTTACACATTTTGTTAGAACAATATTTGTAATGTTACTTAAAGATACTTTACGACGGATAGTCCCGAGTGCGGGACCTCGTAAGGCTTTTGTTAAATCACCGCCGTTAAATGCATTTTTTATATTTACTTAGATTCCAACACAAAAAAAAATTGGGACGTTACAATCTCTTAAAGGTAAATTAACCATGAGCTGGAAATATAAATAATTCATAAATTAAAGTTTGGTTATTTATAAAAAGAATGAGTATTTGACTAGTGAGAAGTTAAGTAGGATCAATACACAAATATATGCATAATTCTAAATGTAATCATTGTAATTTTGTTTTAAATCATTTTTACTGACGTTGGTAAGTGGCACTCGAAGTCTTTAGAGATATGATGTTGTAAGTTGGTTTTCTATGCCTAGATGACTTATAATTTGCTTGAGGACAAGCAAAGCTCAAGTGTGGAGTATTTTGATATCGTCATATTTAGATATATATTTTAAGCGATATCTGTTATACTTTAGTCTGTTATTGTTATAAGTTAAAAGACACTTAATACCTTGAGATGTTGGTTTTAGGTTAAAAGGACAGATTATAAAAAGTTTTGACCAAAAATTAAAGAAAAATGAATTAATGAGAAAAGTTGTCAGCTCCAACACGCCTTCACTGTTTTGATCATATCATACTCATACGAACTCAGATTGAGGTGATTAAAAAGGCCACGGAAACTAGACTCATAGGGATACAATCATGAGAAGAATATTGCTTTAGTCGATAACATGACGCGTTAATAAGGTCCAACACGACGCGTCTAATGCGCAGGGCGATAATGTCGCGAATTGATCACCCGACGCGACTCATTTTAAAGGGGAACGCGTCAGTGCCTAAACGTGAAATCTATAAATTTAGCCTTCTTTTCGACCTAAAGAAGAGACATGCGATTCTAAGGTTCCAATATGACGGCTGAGGACGTCCAGAAGTGATTTCAAGGCCTGAGAGAAGGTTTGGAGCCCAATAACGAAGAGGAAGACCACAACTTTGACGGGATTGACTCGGGTTTTCCACCATCGGTCTATAATGGCTTTCTGTAACGTCCCAAATTTTTTTTTGCAAGACACACATAATATAACATCATTTCATCAGAGTAATTGCGGAAGTATCAAAAGGCATTGCGAGTTAATTACAATATCCCAAATTTAAATTCAACATCAGTTCAATCGTAATAAGTTTTAGAAACAAGTTGGAAATTCTTTTGACTGCGAGCTGTCGTCACTGTCCTCGAGCTCTACCATGGTCCCAACCTGAGAGATAGAAAATTAAAAATGGTAAGTGCGAAGCTTAGTGAGTAAGTTACTACAACGTACGACAATTCACAGTAAACACAGTCATACACTTTCTACCCGCCACTAGTGTGGTCGGTCATATCTACCCGATGCCAACACATGCGGTCATGCTACCCGCCGTTGCAGCGGACGGTCATAACTACCCGCTGCCGAAGCAGACGGTCATACTACCCGCTACCGAAGAAGACGGCCACAACTACCCGCTGCCGAAACAGACGGTCAAACTACCCACTGCCGAAGCAGACGGTCATACTACCCGCTGCCCAAGCAGACGGTCATAACTACCCGCTGCCCAAGCAGACGGTCATAACTACCCGCTGCCGAAGCAGACGGTCATAACTACCCGCTGCCGAAGGAGACGGTCATAACTGCCCGCTGCTGAAGCAGACGGTCATAACTACCCGCTGCCGAAGCAGACGGTCATCATACGTTCACATTCACTACTGGTTTGGTGTGCAAGTAAGAATACTCACCTAGCAGCTGTCCTTGTCACTGGTTCTTACTGAACTTTACTTGGTTACTCTATACGTTAACTGTCACCTGATGCAAACTGATAAATCAATACCGGGCAGTAACCCAGACTTACTAATACAACCTCTACGAGTCTAATAGGCATAACACAAGTTCACATAGACATGTAGTAATACAGAATGCAATCAACAAAGTCTATAAAACCGGGGACGCATCACGTCCAGGTAAAGTGTCGGATTTCACAATCCGGGCCTCAACTGTCGGATTTCAAGAATCCGGGCCTCAACTGTCGAATTTCAAGACTCCGGGCCCAACTGTCGGATTTCAAGAATCCGGGCCCAACTGTCGGATTTCAAGAATCCGATCATCAGACTATCGGATTTGGGGCCTAGTGTCGCATGAATGATAAAAGTCGCATGGAGCCAAAAATATAAGTCGCATGGAACAACACATAAGTCGCATGGGATAAACATAAGTCGCATGGAACAACACATAAGTTGCATGGGATAAACATAAGTCGCATGAAACATCAAGAAGGTCGCATGGTACATCAGGAAGTCGCATGGAACATCATCTTCTTCCTCAGTTCGATATTTCCTAAAACCCAGACTCCATAGCCAAAATCCAACTCTTTCAGAACTTAACCAAATCACTTTATTTTTGTTTCAAAACATTTCTCCATTCTTTTAGTCACTTCTTTCAAGATTTAACTACATTTCATCAAGTAACAAAGATCATATCTTAAATTCTCTCTCTAGTTCTTCATAAACCCACAACTTCAAAAACCCATTTCAAAACCCAACCTAGCATCATTCAAACAAGACAAGATTGATAGCTACACTACCACAATGAGATAGGAATCATTACCTGATGATTTTCTTGCAAATTCCTTGAGTTTCCAACAATTTTTTATGGCTCCTTCTTCTTCTTGCTCGTGGGGTTTAAGCACACACATACTAACACACAGTAATCTCCTGGTTTGAATGAATGGCATAGTAGAATTTGTTGGGGGCTGTGCCCTAGATGGCTTTATATACCATCTCTCTTAAAGGCCAAGCCCATACTTATCACCTAAGCCCATAGTTCAAATAATCCACTAACATATACATATTTAGTCCATAATTCATTTATTCGTTCAAGCCCAATAAATACTTAATATGTTTCACAACTAAATGCACAAAATCCAACCCAACTTATATTTCCTCAATAAAATATTCTTTTTATTTATTTACAAGAATTCGGGTATTACACTTTCAAGTTTTGGTCTTTTTCGTTTTTGATGTGTTCTAGTCTGTCTACGGGCTAGGTTTAATGTTTTTTGTTAGTCCTTTATTTGTAGATATTCCATTCCTGAAGGAGCTTTCGAAGAAAGCAACTGAAGGTGTTATATCTTATTCTTTTGTAAACTGTTCTGATGCACCATCTGAAGAAAGAAGCCCGAAGTTCATTTGAAGATTAGTTCTGAAGTGAACGTCAGCTGAAGTTAGTCTTCAGTCATCAAAGGGTCTTCTGCACTGAAGATACATCTGACAACCAGAATCTTCCTGTAATGTAAAGTGCACGATCTGCGCATTCTGAAGGAGCTCGAAACGCCAATCTTGTTTTCTGTTCCTAATTATGTGTAGAGCGGTACACGTGTAAATAAATTAGATGGCCAGGATTAGTTTACTTAGCCTATAAATACCTACTCGTTAAACGAGAAAAGGTTAAGTGTTTGTTCGCTAATTTGCATTCAAGTTTGTTCTTGATTTAGTTTGTACTTGGTGCTGAAATTTGTTCTTGTGCACTCTTTGAAGTTTGGTTATTAATATAATCTTACTTTGAAAACTTTCGTGTGTTCGTTGCTTTAAAACTATTTCCACACTTTGATCTTATTCATTGTTAGTTTTATACTTATTCGGGAAAAACAATTAGTATTAGAGCAGGTTCTAATTTTATCTATAAATTAGTGATCTGTTCAACAAGTCGAAGTTTGATTGCATCGATAATGGTTCATCTGCCAAACAACCAAAGTTTTCAATCGAACATTTTTCTAGCTGGAAAAACAGAATGCTATTGTATTTAGAAAATCTTGATTGCAACTCTCTAGTTATTTTGGAGGAAGGTCCTTACATTCCTCAAACCATCTCCATGGAGACTGGTTCCGCTGAAACCTCCATTCCCTCTCGTCTGAAACCAAGATCTCAATGGACAGAGGAGGAGAAGAAGCTAGTGGGTCTAGATGCTAAGATACGAAACAGTATTGTTATTGCTTTACCTAATGAAATATTTCATACTGTTTGTAATATGAAGACAGCTAAGGATATGTGGGAGAGCATATGCATATCGTTCGAAGGAACTATTGAAGTTCGTGAGAACAAGAAGACCAACATCATACGCAAGTATGAAAGCTTTTGTGCAAAAGACTCAGAATCTCTTACTAAGGTCTACACTAGATTCATATGTCTACCGAATGACATGACTGAAGCTGGAGTTGTCAGAGAGCAATTCCAAATACTCAACAGATTTTTGGATTCCCTCCCATCTGAATGGGATACCATGTGCATGATCCTGAGAACCAACAACATGCTCAGGGACATGAACATGCGTAAGCTATACGGGATCCTGCTGAATGACGAACAAACCCGCATTCAGAAAATTGATTTGAAGAAGGCCTTCAAGAAAACTTTGGCCCTCGTTGTTGAGAATCCTCAAAGGGTCAAATACAGGCAAGCTGAAGACTCTGATTCTGAAGATGAGCATCAGATGAACGATGCTGAGGAGGTAGAAAGATCTGATGATGAAGATACCGAAAAATCCTTCATCATGAAAAATTATAAAAAGTTTCAGAAGTTTAAATCTGATGGGAAGAGAAGGTTTGATAAGAAGTTCTCGTCAGAGAAAAAGGATTCATCTGAAGGGTCCAAGAATGAGTGTTTCAAATGTAGGAAGCCTGGTCACTATGCAGCTGACTGTTTTGTGAAGGAGACCTCTTCAAATCCGAAGAAAGGGTTTCCATCAAAGGCTGATAAATACAAAGCGAAATATAAGGCCCTGAAAGCATCAAATGAAAAGAAGAAAGAAAAGGCCATGATTGCTGATGACCTTAACTGGACTAATTCTGAATCCTCTTCAGATGAGGAAGAAGAAAATGAAGTTAAAGGAAAGTGTCTGGTGGCTGAAGAAATCCTCGGAACTGCACATCCTGAAATATGTTTGATGGCCACTGAAAGCAAGTTCAGCAATGATCTGGCTGATGCTGAAAAATTGAGCTCAGCAGAAGGATGAAATCCCACCATGATGTATAAGGTATCTAATTTCAAAAATTACTCAATGAATGAAAAGGATGATATGTTTGCTTATTTGTGTTCTGATCTGACAATTGCGCATAACAATCAAAACAAACTATCACCAAGCTCACCTCTGAAATAAATGTCATTGAAAAAGAAAATGAACAATTTCTTCAAGAGTCTTATGCTTTAAGGAATCATCTTGAATTTTTAACAAATGAACTCAAAAATGTGAAAATGGATTTGCAAGACTCTAACGAAAAAGTGAAAGATCGCCAGCCAATTATTGATCTTTGGTTGAGTCCTAATAAACTAGCATTTGAGAGTATAAATCATCAGATGGTGATTCAAAGAGAAAAAGTAGGCATTGGACACATTAAACAAGCCGCTGATTTAAGCAAAAAGTGTAAAAATGTCGATGAAATAATTTTTAATGACATAAGCATTAATGATGTTGGAAATCAAAATCTCCTTAAAAAGATATTCACCAAATCTGAAGTTTTAAATCCAAGTTTTTCTGAAAGAACAAATTCTGAAATTAGAAATCTTCAACTTCCTACTAAGTACGATACTCTTGCCAACAAAACTACTGAACCAATCCCTGAAATACCTATTACACCAAGTCCTACTTAAACCCAACCTGAAGTTGTTTCTGAAACCACTATTGAAACCCAACCTGAAGTTGTGTCGGTAACCACAACTGAAACCCAACCTAAAGTTGTATCTGAAACCTATACCAAAACCCTCAACCAGTCTTCGTCTGAATCAGTTGGTGAAGTATCTTCTGAAATCAAAATAGTTGAGTTATCCAACTCTAGCTTTCTTCCTGAAGCCAATGTCTTCTATGACATTATCATCCCTGTGATCTCGTCAAATGAAGAATCATCAGTTGAAACCTTACAATCCACAGCTGAAAATTCAAAACCCTCCAAAACCAAAAACAGTGATAAAACCTTTGCTTTACCCGTATCCAAACTCAAAGAAGTTAAGGATTCTCTTTTCAAAATTTTAAAGTTAATTGGTGAAAAAGAGAAAAAGAATAAAAGAGTTAAGGCAAAGAATTCTAAATCCACTCGAAAGTGCTATAAATGTGGAGTAAGAGGTCATGAAGCGACTTCTTGTTCTAGTGAAGGCAAAGTTTCTAGTTGCTCTTCGAAGCAGTGTGTTTTGGAGCCTAGTAAAGTTTGGGCTCTTCAAATGAACTAACTTTTAAACTGTCTGTGTAGGGCGATCAGCATGATAACATTTGGTACCTTGATAGTGGATGCTCAAGGCATAAGACTGGATGTAAGTCCCTACTAAATGGGGTTCAAGCAGCAAATGGCCCCAAGGTTACATTTGGTGGAGGAAAATGTGGCAAAGCTGATGGTTATGACTATCTTAACCAAGGTTCAGTCAACATTAGGAATGTTGCTCATGTAACAGGACTTGAACACAACCTGATCAGCATTAGTCAGCTATGTGATGCAGATTATGAAGTGCATTTCAAAAAGACCAAAGGTTCAATCTTCAACAAGAAAGGCAAAGAAGTCTTACAAGCAAAAAGGAAGGGTAACATGTACGTTGTTGATTTCAACTCTGCCACCTCTGAAAAAGATGTTTGTTTCTTTTCAGAAGCTGATTCCAAAGTTAACTGGTTATGGCACAAAAGGTTATCCCATCTCAACTTCAAAAACATCAGCAAACTCTCTAAGCTTCAGCTTACCAGAGGTCTACCGTCAGTTCGGTTTCAGAAAGACAAGCTGTGTCATGCATGTGAGAAGGGAAAGCAAAAGAAGTCTGTCTTCAAATCCAAACATTGTAACCAAGTTAACTCCGCCTTTCACTTACTTCATATGGATCTCTTTGGTCCTGTTAGTTCCCCTAGTATGGGAGGCAAGAAGTATACTCTGGTTGTTGTTGATGAATACACCAGGTTCACATGGGCATTCTTTTTGCGCAACAAAAGTGATACTGCTGAAATTCTGATGAGCTTTATTCATCGTGTTCAAAGACAGTTTGACACACAAGTTAAACAGCTTCGCAGTGATCATGGAACAGAGTTCAGGAACTCTAATCTTCAAGTTTTTTTGTGATGAAAAAGGCATCATCCAAAACTTCTCAGCCCCATATACCCCTCAGCAAAATGGAGTTGCTGAAAGAAGAAATAGGACCCTGATAGAAGCAGCCCAAACTATGTTAGCTGAAGCATCTCTGAAATGGCATTTCTGGGCTGAAGCTATTAATGCTGCTTGCTACACTCAGAACAGGTCCATCATTGTCAAGCGCCACAGCAAAACTCCCTACGAGTTACTTTATATGAAGTCACCGAATGTCAGATACTTCAAAGTTTTTGGAAGTACATGCTTCATCCTGAATACCAAAGATCATAAAAGCAAATTTGATCCAAAAGGGGAACAAGGAGTGTTTCTAGGCTATTCTGACATTTCTAAAGCTTATCGTGTTTTTCTTCCCAAGAAAAACTCTGTGATTGAAACAATAAATGTCACCTTTGATGAATTTGATACAAAGCCAACCTCAAATCATACTGATCAAATTGTCTCTGATGAATTTGATGCTCTTCTACAAGAGTCATTCAATGATGCCTTGGATGACTACTCTCAGGAGGTAAACACTGATGATAACGTTGTTTCTATTAATATGAATCAGATCACTTAAGATCCTCTGGAAACAAATGTCTCCTATGCTGATGAACAACAGGAGCAACCACAAAGGGTCACAAAATGGACTCGAGCTCATCCTATCACAAATGTGATTGGTAATCCAAATATTGGTGTGCAAACCCAAAATTCGATTACATCTATAGTTTGCATGTTCTCTGAATTTATTTCACAGGTCGAACCTAAGAAAGTCGATGAAGCTCTGAAGGACCCAAACTGGGTGGTCGCAATGCAAGACGAGCGTAATGAATATGAAAGGAACAAGGTTTGGAAACTAATTGCCCCACCTGAAGACAAGTCCATTATTGGCACAAAATGGGTCTTCAGAAATAAACATGATGAAACTGGATCAGTTATGCGTAACAAGGCCAGATTGGTTGCAAAGGGCTACTGTCAAGAGGAAGGGATAGATTATGATGAAACATTTGATCCAGTTGCTCGTCTGGAGGCAATACGCATGTTCCTAGCCTTTATAGCGTTCGAGGGATTCAAGGTCTTTCAGATGGACGTTAAGAGCGTCTTTCTGAATGGAGAACTTCAAGAAGAAGTATTTGTTCAACAACCTCCTGGATTCGAAAGTCCCAAGTTTCCACACCATGTGTATAAGCTCGACAAAGCTCTTTATGGACTAAAACAAGCTCCGCGAGCCCGGTATGATACTTTGTCCACTCATCTTCTGAAGAATGGATTTCAGAGAGGAAACATCGATAAAACTCTCTTTCTGTGTAAAGAAAAAGGAGAAATCATTCTAGTTCAAATTTATGTTGATGATATTATATTTGGTTTTACTGACAATCGTTTATGCAAGAAGTTTGAAAAAATCATGTCAGAGAAATTCAAAATGAGCATGATGGGAGAACTGAACTTCTTCCTTGGGCTTCAGATTAAGCAATCTGACCAAGGCATCATCATCAATCAAGGTGAATATGTCAATGACTTACTCAAGACGTTCAACTTTTCAGACTCCTCCCCGATGAAGACTCCAATTGTTCCTAAAACAAAGCTCACAGCTGATCCGAATGGGAAAGCAGTTGATCTTCCCACATTCAGAGGGATGATCGGATCCTTGCAATATCTGTAAAACCCGTACTTTTGTAAAATTATAAAAAAATATAGATATGCAATATTAAATGAGAAAGTGGTGAATTGGGTGTATGTTATGTTATTTAAATGATATTTATATGTTATATATATATGCTACATGATGGTTATGTAGAATGTAAATATGGACAAATAAAGGGGTAACAAATGTAAGGATGAACCAAGATGGAGGACTAGACTTGTAAATGTAAATATATATGTTGGTAGACTCCAATAATTGGAGTCTAACCTCCAATTCTCTAGATCGTTCATCGTGAAGGAGAGCAAGAGAGAGAGTTTAGAGAGAGACTAGAAGAAGAAGGTGAAATCAAAGGAAAATTTGAAGGTTTGTGTGTTGTATTCAAGAAAACAAGTATTATGGGTTTGAATTTCTTCACTTTGAGCTTGGTTTGGGGCAAAGAAGCAACACAACAAGTTGGGTTTCAAATCAAGTAAGTTAAATCTTTATAATTGTGTTTGGTTTGAGTTATGTATGTTGTATTTGGTGATCCTTAGCTTAAAAATTGGGTTTATTTTGGTAAATGGGTCAAAGTTTGGGAAATTGTTAAAGTTAGGGTTTCGAATGATCAAATGGGTTTAAAGTGTTGGTTCTTGAGTTTAATTGTGGTATTACATGTTAGTGTTGGTGATTGATGGTAGAATTTGTGTTGATTTAGTTAAATGGGTCAAGAACTTGAAAATGGAAGAAGTGTTGGTAATTGATGATGTAATTGTGGTTAAAAAGGGTTGAAAATGGTTATGTTATGGTTATGTAGTAGTTTAGTTGTAGTTTTAAAGTTTATATTTGAAGCTATGGGTATTAGTTGTGGAAAATGTGAAGAATTCGGGACCTGCAGCTAGGAAAAAGGCCCAGAGAACACTGTTCACGGGCGTCGCGGCGCGACCCCTATGCGTCGCGGCGCGACGGGTGTTCTTGGCGAAGGTCATTTTTCCAAAGATTTTGTCCCGGCGCAAGGCACCTTGTCTCACGGCGTGAGGACCCCTGAAAGGTCTAAAAACTTGTTTTTGACCTCATTTGACCTTGTAATTGATTGGGGATTGTTTCTAATGGTTTTAGGGAGTCCGAAGGGAGTCCGAAAGACCCAAAATGAGATATTAAGTTGTGTTTTGAGTCCACACTTGTGTGTAACTTCCATGTATGGTTAACTTAACTAAGTTAACCTTGTGTTTTGGTGATCATAGGTTTATGATCAAGTGTTTAAGCCTTGGTTGGGATAGGGTTGTGATCCTCATCACACCCTCAGGTGAGTACACCCTGCGGATACCCAACTGTTGTTCAAAAATTACAAGTCATCATGTTGTGTTTTGATTGTTTGGCAATTGTTGATGAATATTGAGGATTCAAAGGATGTGAATTATGCTTTGTTTTATAAATGCGGGTTATATGATTCAAAACTGATTGTGAAATATTAGACTGTTTACAATGTGATTGTATGAATTGCAAATGTTTTAAGATGATGGATGCATTTAAAGAAATTGTGAGATTGTAAATTCAGTACATGATGTATTTGAGAAATGGCTGTCAAATAGGACCATTGCTCCATTTTGGAGATGGTCTATTTTAAAGCTTGTTTTTACATGGCGGTTTTGAAACTGATACTCCATGATTGGATTAAGCTTTGAGTTGATAATAACGAATATGATTTTTGAAACATAACACTCCATGTTGGAGTAAACTTCGATTTTGAAACAAAAGACATGGTTTTGAGTAATGAATTTCATGTTTTCAATTAAGATGTACCTTGGGCATTGAGATGCCAACTATGAAATGATTTTGGATAAATGAAAGATACGTTTTCACCAATAATGTTTTGGGCATTGAGATGCCAAAAGTGATTTTATGACCCTTCGGGGTATGTGATTTTATGACCCTTCGGGGTATGTGATTTTATGACCCTTCGGGGTATGTGATTATATGACCGTTCGGGGTATGAGATTTTATGACCCTTCGGGGTAAATGATTATGTGACCCTTCGGGGTATGTGCCTATGTGACCCTTCAGGGTATGTGCTTATGTGACCCTTCGGGGTATATGTGCTTTGGTCCGGACCACTGTGTGATATAACTCTGTACCATAGGGTTCCTAGTCATTGAGACGTACACAGAGGTTCCTTTGGCTTCGGCGATTTGGGAACCGCGAGGTACGGGTGGCTGAGGGATCGGTGCAGAGAGTGGAGGGGTATGTCAGTAGACCATCATGACCGTGTGGGTTCACTGGGCTGACGAGCCACCGAACCCGGGGCAACAAGTGTGGATTTGGTGAACAAGGCTTACACTCCAGATAACCGTTGTATGGTGGACTGCTTCGTGCATCCCCCACCTTGACGGGGTGATGTGGTTATCCCTCATGTGGGCACATGTTGACCGTGGCTAGCTACCACGTGGATACATTGTGGCCCAATGGACAGACCCGCATCCTTATGTGCTATTGTGTATGCTTTTAAAAGCTTAATTGATTGCCAAACTTATGTTTTCAAAAGAGAAAAAGGATGACTTGGTTTTGATAAAACAAATGTTTTTGGATGTACTCAGTAGCTATGTTTATAGCTAACTGGTGTATAAAAATGTTTTGTATCCGCAGGTTGTATAGATGCCTTGGTGAGGCGGGTAGTTGCTATGGGCTTGGCTTTGGTTTGGTTACAATTCCGGTAATTCTAGATTGGTGGACTGCTTCGTGCATCCCCCACCTTGACGGGGTGATGTGGTTATCCCTCATGTGGGCACGTGTTGACCGTGGCTAGCTACCACGTGGATACATTGTGGCCCAATGGACAGACCCGCATCCTTATGTGCTATTGTGTATGCTTTTAAAAGCTTAATTGATTGCCAAACTTATGTTTTCAAAAGAGAAAAAGGATGACTTGGTTTTGATAAAACAAATGTTTTTGGATGTACTCACTAGCTATGTTTATAGCTAACTGGTGTATAAAATATTTTGTATCCGCAGGTTGTATAGATGCCTTGGTGAGGCGGGTAGTTGCTATGGGCTTGGCTTTGGTTTGGTTACAATTCCGGTAATTCTAGATTTCCTACTGGTTTTAATGGTCGTGAGATTGACTGTGGTAACACCAAACGTTTTGGATTTTAATTAACAATAATGGGTATTGTTGATATATTTACAGAAAAATTAAAATGCTTCCGCAATGAGTTACAGAGATTGGTATAAAGTATGATTGAAATTGAGTTTTGAAAAAATTTAAATTTGGACTGAAAATCAGGGTGTTACAAATTGGTATCATAGCCTGGGTTTGAGTGAATCATGCACTCGAGTTAGTGTTTGATCTCAAACCAGGCCGACCATTAAAGGAAATCTATTTGAGCTGGAATGAGGTAACTTGGGTTAGGATGAGAGTTGCCTGAGCGTTAGGTAACTTAAGTGTGTCGCTAGCCCTCTGTTACTAAGTTTGACTTCTGAGATGAGATACGTTATGAAAAAGCCTACCTTGGGTAGCAGTTTAGAAGTTAATAGTACTGTTGAGTACTAAGGATAGTGGTCCTGGTTCACATAGAACCTTGGATAGTGACAGAAAGCTGCTTTAGCTTGCGTACTGAATCTTGTTTTATGGATAAGTCATCAATGAATCCTTTGTAAGGATAGATTGGTTTATAAGGAAAGACTTCCTTGATGAGATTATGATATCAGAGGCTTTGTTTAGTATACCTTAGTTAATAAGGTGAGCAATTTATGAACTCTCCTAGAATGGAGTTGGATCAGAAAAGTGCCAATTATCCTTGATTCAAGGAGGGAGGCACCTATGTGTAGTGATATAAAGGACTATTTAGCATATGGAATGAACCCTTTATGCGACTGTGGTTGCGGGTTCGGATCCTTTGTGGATAATTGTTAGAGTCATTTGTTAGTGACATTTTATGTGTTTTGACTTGAGAGCTGTTGCTACATCTAAGTATAAATCCTATTTGGGATTAGTGGTTAAATTGAACTTGAAATTGAAGTTAATGCTTCATGTATGATAGACTTACTCTGATGAGTTAAGTTATAAGAGAAATAGTGTTTGTGTGTTTCTCCGAGAGAAACAAGAATCTTTTGTTGAAGTGTGTCTTCTAGGATAGAAGAATAGATATTGTGTCACCATCGAGGTGGTGTAGTTTAGTCCAAATGAGTTGGACTCCTCATGGAAATCATGTATAGATTTTGTGATTTAATGGGTCTCTCGTTGAGAGATGATGTAAAATGATTAAGTTTGAATTGGAAAATTTCTTAGTTACGTAAGCTCTCAAGTTTTGATTGAAAGCTATAAACCGCTCCTAGCACTTGATAGGTGCTTGGAGGAGATAAGAAGCCTAAAGTTAGTCAGAGAATCCCAATCGTATCTCGTGATTGAGATAATGTAATGAAATACTTGAGTAAGGTTGTACATTGAGTAACCTTGTGATTAAGTTGTTAATTAATCTTAGAGATTTAATTCTCTAGCGGTTGAGATTTTTGAATTAAGATTGGGGTATTATTGATTAGTGATGTGATCACTTAAGAATCTGTGTAACCAAATCTCTCTTCTTTGATGATTTAGAGAGTGGTGTAAAAGAAAGATGAATTTAGACTATTGAACCTCTTATGAGGATAGACCCACTATAAGGTCAGTTTCGTAATATGAAACTTGAACTAGAAACTTGATGTGACCTTATGTATCAGCTTATTCCCAATAGTGGAATGATTAATTGTAAGTTCATTTGAACTGCGATAAGTGTTAATGATTGAGAATTTGATAAGTTGACTAAGTGACCCGTTTTGGGTAGTGTTGAAAAGAGTTTCTTAATGATTACAGTTAGTTATGGTCAGATCAATGATCCAGTTGATGTATGAAATATGAATTCCATTAAGAACATAAAATTTTATGTGATATGGTGATGGGGGTCTATAGATTTACCTTTGAGGTGAAAAATCTTTAGGACCTCATAGTGGTTGCTTTTGGAATCACCTGTGATTCATTGGGATTAAATAGTTTGATTATGTTATCATAGAATAACGTGTGGTTTGTACCTAAGGAGTGATTAACTCTGTCTATGTGATTGGATACCAAAAAGAGATTTAGAAATCATGGGAGCTGAACCCGAAAGTGAAGCTCCTGTGTATGAATTGGGGCATGTCCTCAGGCTATGAGATAGAGTTAAGATCCCCCTACTTTGATAGTAGATGTCCTCGTGACAAATGGTTAGCTTATGTGTGTGTGACATAGTGTGGTGCCTTTTAGACCACAAGAGTTGGTCGAGAGCTTTGACCTTGAAATTTGTTTTATCCGGGCATGGCAAAAAAAAATTGTGACCTAAGTTTGGAGTCGCAAGGTTATAGCCCTAATAGATTCATTGTGGGTCTTTTAGACAAAAATTTGTTATGGGCTTAATGAGGCGACTTAGAGGTGCTCAACGAGAGGCCTTGCGGGATAAAGACCTTTAAGAAAGACTATGCTTGAGGATAGGATCACCATAAGTACGATCTTGTGATATTTTGACCCATGGGTCAACTTGAGCCTTAAGGTTAAATGTGAAGTGTGGTTATTGAATTAAGGTATGATGCTTAGAACCTTCGAGTTATGTGATGTTCCATAATGTGATCGGTAATTTTACCGTAGAAATTTCTGAAACAGAGGTTAGTCTATGTACTTTTGGCTATGTGCCAAGGTTGTTATGAATCATGAGAGAAGATTATATGATTTGGGTCTTCGTTGACCAATTGATGAAATAATGATTTCATCTTTGTGATACTTATGAGTTATCTGTCCAAATTATGGACAAGTATTTAATGAATATGATCTTGTTCAGACATGGGATCATGATATTCAGTTATGAATAGACACTTGTGAGTTACTCGAATTATGGGAGGAATATTTATAAGTAACACGTATGTTCATGAATGGGTTATTTGCCCTAGTTGGCTTACAATTGCCATAGTGTTTGAAAAATTGATAAGTGATTGGTAGATCACTATCTAGTGTGAGCAATAGCTAGCCATAAGACTATATGGCTTAAGAGCTGTAAAGCTTGGGTGACGATGTTGATCTCTAATAGTCCATTGGATGATATTCACGAACCCGTAGTGGTGAGATACTAGGCTATTTTAAAGGTCTAGTTAAAGTAATTGATTAAGAGTTAATACTATTAGTTAAATTAAATGATCCTAGTTAGGATCTTAGTGCAAACAAGTGGAATATCTAAGCTTATGGATTGATTCGATTCCGAGGACGGAATCTTTGTAAGGAGGGAGGAAATGTAAAACCCGTAATTTTGTAAGATTATAAAAAATACAGATATGCAATATTAAATGAGAAATTGGTGAATTGGGTGTATGTTATGTTATTTAAATGATATTTATATGTTATATATATATGCTACATGATGGTTATGTAAAATGTAAATATGGACAAATAAAGGGGTAACAAATGTAAGGATGAACCAAGATGGAGGATTAGACTTGTAAATGTAAATATATATGTTGGTAGACTCCAATAATTGGAGTCTAACCTCCAATTTTCTTGATCCTTCATCGTGAAGGAGAGCAAGAGAGAGAGTTTAGAGAGAGACTAGAAGAACAAGGTGAAATCAAAGGAAAATTTGAAGGTTTGTGTGTTGTGTGTTGTATTCAAGAAAACAAGTATTATGGGTTTGAATTTCTTCACTTTGAGCTTGGTTTGGGGCAAATAAGCAACACAACAAGTTGGGTTTCAAATCAAGTAAGTTAAATCTTTATAATAGTGTTTGGTTTGAGTTATGTATGTCGTATTTGGTGATCCTTAGCTTAAAAATTGGGTTTATTTTGGTAAACGGGTCAAAGTTTGGGAAATTGTTAAAGTTAGCGTTTTGAATAATCAAATGGGTTTAAAGTGTTGGTTCTTGAGTTTAATTGTGGTATTACATGTTAGTGTTGGTGATTGATGGTAGAATTTGTGTTGATTTAGTTAAATGGGTCAAGAACTTGAAAATGGAAGAAGTGTTGGTAATTGATGATGTAATTGTGGTTAAAAAGGGTTGAAAATGGTTATGTTATGGTTATGTAGTAGTTTAGTTGTAGTTTTAAAGTTTATATTTGAAGCTATGGGTATTAGTTGTGGAAAATGTGAAGAATTCGGAACCTGCAGCTAGGAAAAAGGCCCAGAAAACACTGTTCACGGGCGTCGCGGCGCGACGGGTGTTCTTGGCGAAGGTCATTTTTCCAGAGATTTTGTCCCGGCGCGAGGCACCTTGTCTCGCGGCGCGAGGACCCCAGAAAGGTCTAAAAACTTTTTTTTGACCCCATTTGACCTTGTAATTGATTGGGGATTGTTTCTAACGGTTTTAGGGAGTCCGAAAGACCCGAAATGAGCTATTAAGTTGTGTTTTGAGTCCACACTTGTGTGTAACTTCCATGTATGGTTAACTTAACTAAGTTAACCTTGTGTTTTGGTGATCATAGGTTTATGATCAAGTGTTTAAGCTTGGTTGGGATGGGATTGTGATCCTCATCACACCCTTAGGTGAGTACACCCTGCGGATACCCAACTGTTGTTCATAAATTACAAGTCATCATGTTGTGTTTTGATTGTTTGGCAATTGTTGATGAATATTGAGGATTCAAAGGATGTGAATTATGCTTTGTTTTATAAATGCGGGTTATATGATTCACAACTGATTGTGAAATATTAGACTGTTTACAATGTGATTGTATGAATTGCAAATGTTTTAAGATGATGGATGCATTTAAAGAAATTGTGAGATTGTAAATTCAGTACATGATGTATTTGAGAAATGGCTGTCAAATAGGACCATTGCTCCATTTTGGAGATGGTCTATTTTAAAGCTTGTTTTTACATGGCGGTTTTGAAACTGATACTCCATGATTGGAGTAAGCTTTGAGTTGATAATAACGAATATGGTTTTTGAAACATAACACTCCATGTTGGAGTAAACTTCGATTTTGAAACAAAAGACATGGTTTTGAGTAATGAATTTCATGTTTTCAATTAAGATGTACCTTGGGCATTGAGATGCCAACTTTGAAATGATTTTGGATAAATGAAAGATACGTTTTCACCAATAATGTTTTAGTCATTGAGATGCCAAAAGTGATTTTATGACCCTTCGGGGTATGTGATTTTATGACCCTTCGGGGTATGTGATTTTATGACCCTTCGAGGTATGTGATTATATGACCGTTCGGTGTGTGAGATTTTATGACCCTTCGGGGTATGTGCCTATGTGAACCTTCAGGGTATGTGCTTATGTGACCCTTCGGGGTATATGTGCTTCGGTCCGGACCACTGTGTGATATAACTCTGTACCATAGGGTTTCTAGTCATTGAGATGTACACAGAGGTTCCTTTGGCTTCGGCGATTTGGGAACCGCGAGGTACGGGTGGCTGTGGGATCGGTGCAGAGAGTGGAGGGGTATGTCAGTAGATCATCATGACCGTGTGGGTTCACTGGGCTAACGAGCCACCGAACCCGGGGCAACACGTGTGGATTTGGTGAACAAGGCTTACACTCCAGATAACCGTTGTATGGTGGACTGCTTCGTGCATCCCCCACCTTGACGGGGTGATGTGGTTATCCCCCATGTGGGCACGTGTTGACCGTGGCTAGCTACCACGTGGATACATTGTGGCCCAATGGACAGACCCGCATCCTTATGTGCTATTGTGTATGCTTTTAAAAGCTTAATTGATTGCCAAACTTATGTTTTCAAAAGAGAAAAAGGGCGACTTGGTTTTGATAAAACAAATATGTTTGGATGTACTCACTAGCTATGTTTATAGCTAACTGGTGTATAAAAATGTTTTGTATCTGCAGGTTGTATAGATGCCTCGGTGAGGCGGGTAGTTGCTATGGGATTGGCTTTGGCTTGGTTACAATTCCGGTAATTCTGGATTTCCTACTGGTTTTAATGGTCGTGAGATTGACTGTGGTAACACCAAACGTTTTGGATTTTAATTAACAATAATGGGTATTGTTGATATATTTACAGAAAAATTAAAATGCTTGCATAATGAGTTATAGAGATTGGTATAAAGTATGATTTAAATTGAGTTTTGAAAAAATTTAAATTTGGACTGAAAATCAGGGTGTTACAATATCTGACGGCCAGTCGTCTTGATATAATGTTCTCCACATGCCTATTTGCAAGGTTTCAGGCGAACCCAAAGGAATCACATCTGACGGCTATCATACAAATTTTCAGATACCTGAAAGGTACACCTGAACTTGGGCTATGGTACTCCAGAGACTCCGGCTTTGAATTAATTGGATTCTCAGATTCAGACTATGCCGGATGTCAGATTGACAGGAAGAGTACTACAGGTGGGTGTTAGCTACTAGGTGGAAAACTAGTAAGTTGGCAAAGCAAAAAAGCAGAACTCTATCTCTCTATCCACCGCTAAAGCTGAATATATTTCAGCCGGGAGTTGTTGCGCACAAGTCTTATAGATGCAACATCAGCTCGTTGACTATGGCATCTCCTTTCAGCGCACTCCTATCTATTGTGATAACACAAGTGCTATTGCAATCTCCACTAATCCGGTGCTCCATTCTCGTACAAAGCACATTGATGTAAGCCATCATTTTATTCGAGATCACATAGAAAGAATGAAATTGAGCTTCGTTTCATCTCTACTGAACATCAGCTCGCTGACATCTTCATGAAAGCTCGAGATGAACACCGGTTCAATCAACTGGTTGCAGAAATAGGAATGCTAAATCCTTCAGCAATGTCTATTTCAGGTAAGTTTGATTGTTACTAGTCATTCTTTCTTGTCACATTTAATGCCAGCCACTCTAATAGCTAAGCTTGAATAATTACTTTTACCCTGTCTCTCTCTGACTGTCAAATCATCTCTGAAGCGTAATCATGAGTAATTTTCTTTATAAACATCCAAAGATTTTCTTTCCTTTTTTATCTTTTGCAAAACAAGAAACAATTTCACAGAAAATCTTTCACTTTCTTGAAAAGTCATGGAGTTCACTATTACTTTCGTTTTCTTCCCGGTGTGCTACGTGATCACTGTTCGCATCCCTGATGAAGGGGTTGGGATAGAAGTATCATCTCAAATACTTGTTTTATCTTAAACATGGATGTAATTTTCTTTTGGCAATCTATGTAAATCGTGATTAACATCATGTAATCATCTTTTGTTCATATATGGAATTAGTAATTTCCAAGCTTAACTATTAATCTTATTGGCATTGTGTTTCTTCATTTTATTTCCTTCCGTCTACTTTATTTTTGTTGAGATTAAAATTTCAAATGCAAAGTTTGGATATTTTTTTTCCCTTTGCATTGTGAAATTTTATCTCCATGCTAATGGCTTGTTGATGAGGTTTAGCTATTTCCAAGATTACACCGGGTAAATTGGTTTACCCAATAACTGTTTGACATCACAAAAGTTATCCTTGTGTATTTTCCGGAATCACGCGCTCGTTTTCACCCTAGATTTACTCAACCGCCAAGATTGATTCAATTTAAACCCTTTAAAATCCACAAATCGCCCTTTCAAGTTCTTCACCTGCAAATCATCTTGTCCGGTGATTTCTCTTGTTCAAAAGCAAAAACAACTCTTGTGCTTGATCCCATGGCTTCCAAAATTGCTTCTGCAAAGGTAACTCTTCAAAATGATGTCGTTCCCAAAATCCCACTAGAGTCCATCTGTTTCAAAGACAACAACTTCGCCGCTGACCTAACCATTCCTTTTTCATCCTCACCACTTCACCAAATCATGACGTACCTTCGTAACTGCCCCTTGAACTTTGCCCTCTCCGCAAAGGTTCCGATGTTCGAAAAACACCTCTGTGAATTCTGGATGACCGCTGAAGTCATTAACCCCAAAACCTCCGGACAAAGTATTCACTTCAGTATGCTCTCTGGTAGCAAGCCCGCTGAACTCACCAAGAAATTTCTTGCATCCGTTCTCCATCTTCCTCGCCGGGAACTCACCTCATCCACTACCAGCGCTAAGGAAGCGCTATGGAGCTGCTCTTCTTCTTCTTTCAATATGCTGATGAGCACAAAGTCAAAAGGAAATTCTATGGTTCGCACTCGTCTTCCAAAGAAGTGGAACTGTCTGATTGCTCATCTGAACTTCTGTATACCAAGCAAAACCGGTGGTCTTGACCAAGTCATGAAGTCGTTCTGAAAATGGTCTATGCCATTATCCATGGTCATAACATTGACTACGCTAAACTCATCATGGTAAGTCTTGTGGTCTCACTGACGGCCCGCACAAGGTCTCAACATATTCCTTTTCCTAGGTTTATGTCATTGGTTATCTACTCGTTGCTGCCAACTGAAGCATACAACACTGCGTCCGTTCTGCTTCCATCTCCCTCCCTACCAGGTTCAGTATGGACAGGTTCTTCGTCTGCCTTCAACCCAGCTTTGACCACCCCAATGCTTGCACTGGTCTCACTGAAACCTTCTCCTACCATTCCAATACCATACTCAGGTTTATCAACAGAAGCCGCACCTTCTAAACCCCAACACCAAGTGCTTCAGTCCTCACCATCGAAAACAAAGAAAAGGAAGTTGATGTCCACTTCGTCTAAGCCATCTACCAAACCTTCAGCCGTACTCAAATCCACCACCACTAAACAAACCAACACCATTAACCAAACTACCACCATTAACCAAACTACCACCACTCAACCACTCAAATCACTCTCCACCACCAAACGCCACAAACCCAACGTTCCCTCCAGCCCTATCACTTCTTACTATGCTTCAGGTGAGGATTCCCCTGATGATACACAGTTGGTTCTTTGCAAAACTCAGCTTCGCTCATCAAAATCCGCTGAAGCTGTTCAGGTAAGATCTCCTTTAATTAAATTCTCTAAACCTAGTCTGACTGATGAAGAGATAGCTCCAAACCAAGCTGTTCCTGAGGTCCCAATTCTACAACAACAAGTTCAGGACACTCACAAACACCAGTCAGCCGAGACTTCATCTATCCCCACCATTGAGTCTACAAAAACACCCACAGCAACTCAGGTTCCACCAGTACTGGAAACTACCATTCCTGTTTCTGCTGAAATTCCCCCTCTATCCCTTGATGCATCAGTAAACCCGACTGATACTATGGATATAGACAAAGCACATGATGTGTCAGCCTCCGAACCGGCTGACTCTGATGCTCAACCTAACACCAATGATGAAATTAAAATTCCCCTAGTTTCTGAGGTCTAACCAGTTGATGACTCTTCAGTCCACCCTGAAGATGAAACTGCACCCAAATCCCTTAATGTGTCATAAAACCCAATTGACACTATGGATTCTACTCGGGCAGATGATTTATCAGTTTCACACCAAACTGAGAGTGATGCCCAACCTTCCAAAATCAATGAGACTGAAGTTCAATCTCCTTCAATTGAGATTCCCCATGCTAATGAAGACACAGTCTTAAACCAGACTGTAATTGAAGAAAATGTAACCAAGGCCCTTGATGCGTCAGTCATTCCTACGGATGCTACGGCCTCCACATCTCTCCTACACAACTTGTTTGATATCCCTTCTCCTGATACAACTGTCAATCCTTTTGATGACAGTGATGCTTTTGATTTTCTTCAATCCCCCAAATCTGTACATTCCCAACCTTCTGAGCCTTCAATAGACATTGCTTCCTGATTGGAAAGTCTATCTAAACTCGTTCTTTTTGTCTCTCATTCAATTAAGTCAAACACATTTCAAGGACATTGTGTTGCCAATAATCAAGCCAAGCTTGAAACTGAGCTCCACTCTCTTGTTGATTCTATCAAAACTCAGTTCACCACCCTCACCCAAACCATTGATTGTAAAAATCTGATACTTCATGGGATGTTCAAAACCCTTCACAATCTTGTAAAAACTATGGCTGATTCTACCACTCTTGAGTTTTCTACCCTCAACTCCAAAATCTCCGCTCTCTCCACATCTGTAAATTCTCTTTCATCCAAGGTTGACAACATCCATGCTATCAATCTTTCTGAAGCCGCAACTCGTCAGTTGCAGGAATTGTTTGCTCCCTCCTTCTCTGGACTCTCCAGAGAGATTTCGGCCCTGTCTCGGTCGGTAGAAGCTTCAGGAATCTCTGCAGCTTCTAAGGGGGAGAAAGTTCGAAGACAGTCCAAAATCTATCAGATTATGAGGAAAAAGGCTACCGCTGATCAGAAGATAATCAAATGGGAAAGAAAGTATTCACGTGTTGAATACTTGCAAAGCTTAGAAGAGGAAGTGGCTCAACTCAAAGCTGCTGAAGAAAACAAGAATAAAGGCTTGAACGATTTCGAGGCCAGATTAGCCCAAGCTGAAGAAGCTAAGGCAATTGATGAGGGGGAGCTCAAAAGCCCCCTTGATCAAAGAAAGGCTGAAGCTGAACTTTTCAGTTCAGAGCTAGATGGGGCTGAATGTCAGCAAATTATAACTGAAGCTAAAGCTTCTCAGATTCCCATTCAATCAGCTGTTCCTTCATCTAGTGGTCAGCCAAGCCAGTCTGATAAAGGTAAAGGGAAAATGGTGATAAGTTCTCCGGATGATCAAATGAGTAAGGGTATATATGATTTCGGTGACTCATATGATGAAAATCCAAGAGAAGAAAAAGATCATGGAGGAAAAAACAAGAAAAGTGGTTAAGCTCTCGACATCAGAGAATGCATCCGGATAAAATCACGGGAATAAAGCTAAAGAAAGTTAATAATGAAATCTTTCTAAATGTTCAGCGCAGAAATCTTCCTCTCTTCAGTGTACAATCAGTGAAGAATGTCCAACTCAATTATGTTGTTTCTGAATGGAATGAAATAATTGCTTGTTTATCAAAACGCAAGCAAACTGATGATGTTAAGTTCATTCAACGAGAAATCACCAAAGTGATTGAATATTATGAAGAGGAAGTGAAGAAGAGGGGATCTGGTGCAATAGTCGTGCCACAAAAGGAAAAACCACTCGAGCTGAAAGGTTAAAATTTCAGAGAAGGAGGCTCACTCACAAAAAGTCTCAGCAACAAATCTTGGAGCTGATATCTATTGGAGAGCTTCCAAATTGCAAAGGCTTTGACACTACTTTTCCTCCTAGTATCATTCCTGAAGTGGGTAAAGTTCTCTCAAATCCAAGTGGATTTTACTTTCTTGATGCATACAACAAGATTTGCTTTCTAAAAGTTTCAGATTTCGCCAAGGATGATAGGCTTCATCTGAGATCTATCCGATACTTCATAGACAATAAAAATCCGGAATTCAAAGTCATTCTGGTTGAATACTTGAAACAAATGGTGCTCAAAACTCCAAAGGAACTCGCTCCTGAAGAGTTCAAACCAGATATATAGAATAGTAATTCTTTTATTCATTCTATTATTTATTCTTTTTGTAAATAGTCATGGATTATAAACAAATAGGGGGAGATTGTTAGTCCTTTATTTGTATATATTTCATTCCTGAAGGAGCTTTCGACGCAGCATCTGAAGAAAGAAGCCCAAAGTTCATCTGCAGATTAATTCTGAAGTGAACGTCAGCTGAAGTTAGTCTTCAGTCATCAAAGGGTCTTCCGCACTGAAGATACATCTGACAACCAGAATCTTCATGTTATGTAAAGTGCACGATCTGCGCATTCTAAAGGAGCTCGAAATGGCAATCTTGTTTTCTGTTCCTAATTATGTGTAGAGCGGTACACGTGTAAATAAATTAGATGGTCAGGATTAGTTCACTTAGCCTATAAATACCTGCTCGTTAAATGAGAAAAGGTTAAGCGTTTGTTTGCTAATTTGCATTCAAGTTTGTTCTTGATTTAGTTTGTACTCGGTGCTCAAGTTTGTTTTTGAGCACTCTTTGAAGTTTGGTTATTAATATAATCTTACTTTGAAAACTTTCGTGTGTTCGTTGCTTTAAAACTATTTTGGCACTTTGATCTTATTCATTGTTAGTTTTATACTTATTCGGGAAAAACATTTTTCACCTTGATTAGATGAACCCTTGTTTATTGGTTTGATTTTTATGGACCCATATGTTTAGTAATTGTATAATTTATCATGTTTAGCTTTTTCAAAGATCTATTCATGTTAAAGTTTTGATCTTTATGCCTATTTCTAAGTATTTCATAGTTGAGATGACCATTTTATCTATGTTTGCTTTAATCATGAGTTTCTATCACCATTATGATTCATGACTAGTGATGGACCAAATCCTAGGGTTAGGTTATAAAGTAATTAACTTTAATGTGTTTGACAATTGCATGCGATGACCATTAGGTTTTAATTGATTGATTTTGTGACCAGTACAAATCAATAAATTAAGTCTAGCTTGATACGAATTTATTGACTAATTATAGGGATAGTTAATGTCATAACCATTGGGTTAATGTTTTTTTAATTATAGGACTAGTGAGTCTGACCAAGAGATCTAGCTAATTTAGAAATCGGTATATAATGAATAATATCCATTGCACTTCCATGAGATTAACCGTACACGAGAGGGTAATTGAGTCTAGGTAAGAATACTTCATATTGATTGTTTCCATTCCAAACTCTCAGCTTTATCTTACTTTTGGATTGTTTTCCCTTTTCTCTAATTGGTATTGTTTATCGCATTCTTAGATTAATTCCCCATTTAATTGCTTTCTTTAGACTAATTAATAATTAAATCTGAAATCATACTTGTTCCTCAAGTGTTCGACACTCAGTCTTACCATAACTATACTACGATACGATTAGGTACACTTGCCTATTTGTGTTGTAGTCAGAATTGTGGTGATTCAAATTTATAAATAAAGAACCTGATCTGATTCACGCACATCAATAAGCAATGTTGATGTCTATAATTATATAAATAAAGAGAATGTGTTCTTATAGAGTCATATAATATAAATACATACCTAAATACATTATGAGTATGTGTCAAATACTGAGAAGAGTGAAATATAAGAGTAACCGTACATATGTATGTAAAGATATAAATACACAAATGTGAGAGAATGTTATAGAGCATGTCTATACATATATATAATTAATAATAGAGAAACGAGGAATGAAATGAGTGAGAGATGGAAGAATAACTTAGAGACGATGTAAATGTGTAATAATATATAAAGGTTATACGAGTATGCCATGATTAGATGAATCAAGTGTTGGGGTTTGTACCGGTTTATAAAATATATTTAAGAGTAATGGAAGCGTGAACACGAGTACAACAATTTTAAACTCTTTAACACTCCCCGTCAAGATCCATATGCATGTATTAAGAAAATTAAAACAAACATAGAGGTTTTAAGAAATACAACCTTTGTAGCGTGAACCGGTATCGATGGAGACTAGAAACGGCAAGGAACCAAGTGAAGCTTCCCTCCAAGATATCCACACGCGAACAACATCCAACACCAACCGAGTGCTAGCCCTTTCAACCCTATATGTAGACAACACCAAGTAGAAGCAAGAAAACCCTTTTCTTCTTCCTAACTTGTGTTCAAGTCTACTAATTGTTGTGGTTATCTCAACTCCTTGAAGAACCACTAACAATAATATCTTGTAGTTGGGTTGCATGGGAGAAGAAAACAAAATGGTTATATGGTGGTTCAAGTCTACTTAAACACCATCCAAACCAATTTATACAAGATAGATTATATTTATCAAGTAAATATAACCCTCCTCTCTTTCAAACCTTAGCATGCATCCAAAGAAACAAATGTTTTTTTATTTTCTTTTATTTATATCATGCGACACCCACTAATGTGTATTCACGATGAACAAAAACCAAAAAGGCTTACTCTTGCCACCTTTTGGTATTCACGGCAGCCTCACCAAAAGCCATTTTGGCCACATACAATCCATTTAAATATATATTCAAATGAGAGAATGGGCCTATGCAAAAAAAATGAAACAAAAGTAAAAGAGAGACCCTCCCTATTCTTTGTTGTCTTCGGTAGCCACAAGAAAAAGGTAGAGGGGGGCATCCATCTCATCATATGCATGTATGTAATAACAACTACATATTACCATACCTTAATGGATATACATACAAGTAATTTAAAAGAATAGAAGAGGAGGGGCCATATCCTTTCTCTTGTGAAGTATTTATGTATATAAATATATATATATATATATATATATATATATATATATATAAACATTATATACACTTGCAACACATTAAGGGAATACATCTATTTGTATTTCCTTATAACAATATATATATATATATATAGTTATCTTAAGATTATTATTTCACTTAAATAATAATGTGTCCAATAAATATATATTAGGGTTGATTATATTTTGAATCATATTCAAAACATATTATTAGCGTCTATTTACTCATTATGTGCGACCCTATAGGTTTGTTTATTATCAGCAATATCGTCTTAAGTTGCGTCTTGGGCATATAGAACCAACAATCTCCCACTTGCACAAGATACAACTTAAGTCGATATAGACAGTGATAAGAACGTCTAGCAACAATGCAACATCCCACTGCCCCTAATAATAAACAAAGATGTGTCATTTATAGCATCTACGAATCTCTTAGCTCACAAGCTACAAATTAGTATTTTAGGCAATGTATCAATTATCCCTTTGTTGCTGACATCCTATTGAACATGAGACATGGATCGTCATCAATCTCATAAAGTTTAACTGTAGTAGAGCGCTCTAGATGTCTAGCTCTTAATTTAGTGAGAGGAACAAATCCCATATTGACTACATATGCCTCTCGTATGATTCATATCACATGTAATGACGGCCTTTATAACCACTGGGTTAAGGGTAGCGTTTAACCATATTAAAGTATGATACTCCTCATACTTGAGTCCCAATATGTATCTCAAGTCTAAGGATACAAAGATATCACCATATAGCTATTTGTATATGTTGTATATGTTATGTGTTGAGAACAGTGGCCTGAGAGGCATACAACATTTATATGTTAATTTTATCACTTGTGTACTTTGTGGAGTTACTCACTGGCCTTTCTAGCTGATTCCTTCGTTGTTTATTCTTTTTGGATTTGTGGCCAACGAGGCTTCCACATGGACAAGTTGAGAGTTTTGTGCAACATTAAAGGAAATGCTTTTACGTTCCTATGCTAGTTGTTGCCCTATTCCAATGGGTAGTATTTGTTATTTCTTGTTGCGAATTTTTAAAAAATGGGCATTACAACTTGGTATCGGAGCCTGGGTTTAAGGGATTTTGGTGCACAAGTGTGTTACGTGGACTTAAACCACGGGAAGAGATGTCCATATGAGCCAAGTTAGGGAGAGTGGGCATTTGTATTTGCTGATTGATATATAATTGTGTAAGCATATGTTAGTATGATTTAGACCGTCATTGTTGGTACGCTGCAATAGCATTCAGAGGTAATGTAAGACACCACTAGTGTGTTATGATAGCATTCAAAGTGATATGATGAGGTGATGTGTTTATATGTGTTTGTGTGCTATATGGAAGAATAAGTGACATGTGTATATTCATTACATCTATGTTATGTTATGAGTTAGAAAACAATATGATAAAGTGTTGAAATGAGGTTATGTCTGAGTGATACCTGAGAAAATAGATTGTTTATGTGATAAACTTGGTATGAAGATTTATGAGCAATGTGAAACTATTGAGTTATGTGGTGTTGTAATTTGTTTGACAAGTGTAATTGAGAAATTGGTTATGCGACATACGGACCTAAGCTTATAAATCGGGTTATTTCATGATGACACCAAGAACATTGTATATAGTGTGTCCATTACAATGCCTGGCAGTGTGTGTAATGAACATATGGTATGCAAATGAGCTTAAGATTGTCATGTTAGTGCCATGTGAATCAAGTGATGGGTGATTGTGTGATTTTAGAGACTTATGTGAATAAGAGTTGATGTTGACGTTTATTAATAAATAAATAAAGTATGACATAAATGATAAATGTGGTACTAAAAAGTATTACGTGTCTTACTAAGAGAAACATAGAGGAGAAATCATATGATATTCGGTTATAGAGTAAAATTGATTATGAATAACGTAGTATTATATATGCTACGAATAAAGTGGTGTGTCAAAATATATTAATAAAATAGAGAGTGTACCGTTGAAGTGTAAAGAGATAGATTAAATGAGATGATAAACGTAATATCAAAAGAAATTACATATATATTGATGATGAGTATAGTAGAGAAGAGTTTAAATTAAATTATGATTTGGTAGTAATTATATTACTATTTGATTATCTTCAATTGACTATCAGAGTAAAAAAAATGGTTTGAGTGAATACTTAATTACAAAAATGAGTATGACAATTAACCTAAATTAAGAGTAAATATAGGAATGATTGATAAGAAACATTGGTGGTGTATGCCTAATTGATAAAAGATGTTATAAATTAAAATACAAATAAGAAAGAGAACGTTAATCCAATAAATAAGAGATGAATTATAAGATGAAAAATGCAATATTAAGAGTATTATATATATAATGAGAATGAGACCATAATTTGAGAAAAACATAAAGATGTGAGAGTATTAGTATATATAATACTATTCCAATAAACCGAGAGATTGAAGTATATGTGTATTAAAAAGTATTGTAAAGAGTTAAGAGGTGTAATTGATATTTTGATTCTTACATGTGACTAAGGATTGCTTTGTTTCAATAAGATGGATCGGAATGAAATCAACCGAGGTATAAATGATACGAGGAATGAAGAGGACACTGAGAGGGTCTTTATCGGAGAGCTTGAGGACCATATATCCGTATATGAGGAGAGAAGAGGAACAATATCTACAAGGCACCTTAGGAGTGTCGTGTTAGATGAGTTCGGAAGGTGTTTTAGGACGTGCATGCCATCTATAGTGGTGGGTATGAAAAATGAGATGAGGAACGTAGTCAGGGAAGAATTCCACATAATGAAGGATGAATTAATTATTGAGGTGAGAAAAGAGAACGTAGAGATTGAGGTTGAAGGATCCCGAGCAAGGACAAGATGCGAAACCTGTGGCAAAAACCATGCCAGAGAATGTAAGTATAAAACTAAGGTTTGTTTTACTTGTGGAGAACCGGGATATTATTATAAGGATTGTTTATCCTTAAGAAAGTTTTGTTATGACTGTGCTCAGTATGGGCATGAATCTTCGTAGTGTCCTAACTAGTTAAGAAATCGGTAGTTAAAATGTTAAATGAAGTAAGCGGGTACAGTAGAAGGTTACATCCTAGTGTTATAACCATTGTAATATGGATAATAGTGCGTAATTTTCTCTTATGTAATATAAATCTTGCGGTAGGTGGAACTAAAGAGGATTTTATGCTAATTGTTAAATTACCAATGACTAGTACACTTTATTTATACCCTAAGTTGACTCCAAGTGGGAGAGTGTTGTGTAAGATTTGAAATAATTAACAGTGTTGAGATAATTGATATGAACCAGTGTCTCAGTGGTATTAATAAATGACGATAAGAGTTTGATTATTAAATGAATGAGTTGTATAAATTAGAGTTGAAATGAACAATAAACTGCGTAAAATAACACTAACATGAGCAATAATATGAGCACCGAGTAAATATGAGACGAGATAGAGAATATTGACGTGAAATTCCAATAGTATACCATTAGAGTATGTATAAATGAGTATTTTGCTCTACATAAGGGCAAAAATAATCACACAGCTAATTCCTTTCAAAGTACCTATAGAGAATGTACACTTATATGAAATATATATATATAAACGTATGTTTATACGTCAAAGTTTAATTATAAGAATTGTAGTGTTTAGAAGTGATTTTGAAAGAGGAATATTAACTAACTTGAGGATATGAGAAATTCTAGTCCTGAGTTATTAATGTTTAGAGACAGTCTAGCGATAGAGCGATTTCGGGGGCGAAATCATTATAAGTGGGGGAGAGTTGTAATACTCCAATTTTTATAAAACCTCATTAAAATAAGTTGTGAAATAAAAGTAGATGAAAACGAGTAGAAGTTATAAATTATTAAATGGTTTGAGATAATGATTCCAAATATATCCTCGTTGAGATGTTTAGGTATCGTATGAATGAGTTGTAAGTTGAAAAGGGGAGCGGGATACCCTCCAAAGAGACCACCACCCCAAAGAGGCGGCATCCTCTTTGGCTTATGTTCTTTCCTTTCCCTTTTTTTTCTTCTCTACTTCTTGAGTCTTCTAAGACACTTAAATACATACATATATTCCTAATTTGGATAAGAGATTTTGGAGCTGAGATTGGAGGATTACAAGGAGGATAAACACATATCAATAGAGGAAATCAAGATTGAAGATTGTGAGTATTCCTTATTTGTGTTTTAAATGTTTAATTGTGTTAATTGAGTTTATATAGAGTTTGTGGATCAAAGAGTGTTAGTATGTTGTTTTATATAGTTTATAAGTGTTATGGGGATATTTTTGAGTACCCGTAATGCTTTAAAAATGATTTGGGTGAATTCTGGTCGGAAAACAAGTCGAACTGCTACTATAAGTTGAAGGGCATGCCCCTCAAGATCCAACCATGCCCTAGGGCATACCCGAGGAGGCACGGAGGTACCTCAAAAGGTACTGGAGTGCCTAAACCTAGAGAGGCCCAGGGTGTGCCCGGTCACCACGGGGGGTACCTTTGAGTGAGGGCACGAGCATGCCTTGTCCTGTGTAGTGGTTGATGTTTTGATTGATTAAGAGTAATGAGTATCATATAATTATTCTTAGGTTTATGAGGACCTAAGGAAAAGAGAAAGAGAATGCTGTGAAAATGTTGGACCGTAGGTGAGTACCTCAACTTGGTACTTAGAGATATTAATTATCCGTGGTTGTATGTGTTCGATACCAGAATGAGATTTAGTGTATGATTGTTATATGATGGTATCTAGAGAATTGTTATTAATTAACTTTTTAAAGCGGATAGAGATGTATATAAAGTTAACAGATGTGAGTGTAACTGTAGTTAAGAGACGGAGATACATGCTTATGAATAACAATTGAGTATTATGACATTATATTAAATAATGAGAAATGAGTATGAATGAATAAACAAGAAGTGAGAATCCGTTAATTAAAAGAGAGAAAAGAGTAGGGTTAATATTTATTAATTAACCCTACACGTTAAAGAGCATATATAATTAGTGTCGTGTGAATCACTAATTTAAAGAGTATACGATGATTTAAATAAGCAATGTTGATGTATATAATTATATAAATAAAGAGAATGTGTTCGAGTCATATGCTATAAATACATACTTTAATACATTATGCGTATGTGTGAAATATAAGAAGAGTAGTATTAGTGTGAGATACATAGCGAAGTGTGAAATATAAGAGTAACCGTACATATGTATGTAGAGATATAAACATACGAATGTGAGAGAATATATAGACCATGTCTATACATATATATAATTAATAATAGAGAATAGAGAGATGAAATGAGTGAGAGATGGAAGAATAACTTAGAAACGATGTAAATGTGTAATAATATATAAAGGCTATACGGGTATGCTATGATCAGTTGAATCAAGAGAAAGAGAATAATTAGAGTTATAAACCATGTATATTTAGCTATAATTGTGTTAATTATAGCTTGTCAACGTGATTATATGTGTAACCGTGGTATAATTAATTATGAGAGACATAAGACCTTTGGAGAGCCTTGGGCAGTCAGATGAGATTATGAGAGACATAAGACCCTTGGAGTGCCTTGGGCAGTCAGATGAGATCATGAGAGACAGAGACGTAAGACCCTTTGAGAGCCTTGGGTGGATAAGATTATGAGAAATGTAAGACCCTTGGAGGACCTTGGGAAGTCATATGTAATTGTGAAATCCATATCAGTTCACGGCGTTGGTATTATATAAACTGATGATGTGATCATGTAAGATTATGTGACTTATGCATATAGCTATTTGTATATGTTGTATATGTTATGTGTTGAGAACAGTGTCCTGAGAGGCATACCCTGATGAGTTTACATTTATATGTTAATTTTATCACTTGAGTACTTTGTGGAGTTACTCAGTGGGCTTTCTAGCTCATTCCTTCTATTGTTTATTCTTTTCAGGATTTGTGGCCAACGAGGCTTCCACGTGGACAAACTGAGAGTTTTGTGCAACATCAAAGGAAATGATTTTACGTTCCTGTGCCGGTTGTTGCCCTATTTTAATAAGTAGTATTTGTTATTTCTTGTTGCACATTAAAAAAACATGCGTTACATACATAATGTTTGTAACACCGTCTTTGCAATATTAAAAATCAGTATAAATTCGAGTTTTCAAACTGCATGGGTCCGTTTGTAAATTGGACATTTACCTGTTTATTAACTTAACCGAATTTCAAAAACATCGCAGCGGAATTTTAAATAACAAACAAACAAACCCAAGTAGTTATTACAGTTTAAAAACACATGTTTGGCGTATATACAAATATACAATACAAAAATTGCCAAACATGCCAACCGGTGTTACATTAATCTAAACCGACCATTGTACTATAATACCAAAAGCACTGTTCCTTCAAAAAGGCATGTATATCAGCCATAAGTGTCCCCAACTCACCAAGACTTCCTATTCCTTATCTGTAAAAGAGTTAACATCAACAACATTAGCTATTTAAAAATAGCTAGTGAATACTAACAATCATGCATGGAAACAAGGCAAGTCATCAACAACAAAGCAAGTCATATAGCATGATTAAGCAAACAATGCTATCCTATCACATAACGGAGTGCTGACATGTCCAGCGAGTGTATTATATTGTCGGGTTGCAAAACCAGCTCAAACCACTACCACCGGGGGAATCATACACTGCCATCCGTGCTGGTTTCATCACCTAAGTGAATCACCCTACTCGTTAAGGAGCCAAGGCTCAGTAGGCTTAACCATTTAAGGCACTCACCTCAATTGCTAAAAGGAACAGTACTCGAGTACCGTTAGTCCAGAACATTATGCCCGTAGGCCCAGGACCCAGCCAAAGCTGACCTTAATTACATACTAGTCCGGACATACAAATAATTACATCAATCACCCTTTTAAGGGACAGGTGCATGCATGCTTATTCATATAACATATATTCATCAAAGTATGCACATGTACTTAAATACATGTCTTGCACATCAGTTATCAAGGCATATCATGGATTCTTTATCATACTAGCATACATATGTGTTTCATAATACAAATTGTAACATGTCATAATCATATAACCTTTCTTGCATTCAAACCTTCCTTAATTGAAGTCATAAGAGTCAGTACTCACCTTGGTGCTAAAAAAAACTCAATTATGGATTTGGACTTCCTTGAATGCTTAATTGCCTAATGTACACATATAAGTCCACTTAGAATACCACATATCACATACATATGCTAATTCTAGTGTTAAGTTCTCTAATTGTGTCTAAATTAGTAAAAATGCATAAACTAACCTAAATACCTCTAAAATGGTCAAAAGTGATACAACCATTGTCTATATACCCTGAATATTGAAAAACAAACATCTGCTTGCTGCACACTTGGTCGCGCCGCGACACCCTTAAGGGTCGCGCCGCGACGCAACTTTAGAGTTGCGAGAAAGTGCTCTGCACATCTGCTGTTTTCCATTCAAACCCAAGTTTTGAGCTGCTGTTAATTATTTCCAGGTCATGTACAAGCTTTGGGACACTTATAGGAGTTCATAAACATTAACATAACACAATTTAACATCATATTCAAGATTGAATCACCAATTCACCATAATTGACCCATTTGGCCAATTTCAAGAAATACAACCAAGTTGGCATCTTTAATTCATAAAATCAGTTCCTAACAACCAATAGATGATCCTAGAACAGATTTCAATTCAAAAACTCAAGCTTTAATAGCTTATTTCGTTTTGCCCCATTTTAACCTAGAACTTGAAATGAAGAGCAAGAAGAAGATAAGCTTACTATGAAGAAGATGATGATGAATAGAAGGTCAAGAACAGATTATGGACTTGTTTCAAGCTTGATTCCAGCTCTTGAATAATCTTGGAATGATTCCTCCTTCAAGAACAAAGTGTAAGAGATGAAAGGTGAGTGTGTGTGTGTGTGTTTGTCTGAGATATACATGAGGACCGACTATGAGGTTCTCATTTATCCTCAAGGGGTATTTTTTTCCCATTTTCAACATACAACACGACACCCGAATAACCGTTTCAACTAATAAGGATATTTTTGGAAACCTCGTTTGAAACCGGTTAATCTTTTATCATTATTATCTATTTTTTATTACTATTTTCAAATTCACATTTAACTAGCCAATTACATATTTTCTATCAACACTTAACATATATATTCATTTAATTCTTTAAATTAAATTCACGTACCAAATGGAGCGCACGAATAGACCCGATTTAAGGATGTTACAATGTTCATATAACATAAACTTAAGAACACTCATATGTCATAAGTATTTCACAATGTTCTTTGACATCTCTCCACCGGAATTTGATCACATTATGTACACATATCAATTAAACAACAATCAATCAATGACACCATGAATATTTCATCACATTGTCAACCATAAAAGTATAGAGTTCATTACGAGTATAAAAAACATAATAACTTTATTATTCATAAATAATGGTCAACATCATTCAACGTATCATAAATCAAATAAAGTTTGCATTGTCATATCCCTTGAGAGCATTTGCATCACATTATATATTACTTGTTTATCAATTCTACATTATCACAATGTGCATTGTCATATCCTCAATGGAACATTTACATTATATTAGGCATCATAACTCATAAGTATCATACAAGTGACAACTAATAAATGTGTATTTCTCATCTTCAACAAGGAGCATTGAATTAATTGGACCATAATGATCATTAATAATCATTCGCAGTATATTTGGCGTAACTAGCCGGAAGCTGGAGCCGGAGCTAAAGCTAGGGCTGGAGCTTTTAGGAGCTAAACGTGGAGCTTTTATTTTGAGCTAAAAGCTGCATATTTATATGTACAAGTAGCTATAGCTATAGCTTAAAAATGTAACAAGATATAAAAGGACACAAAAAATTTAAATAAGAAACAAAATTAATCAAAGGTTATTTATGTAATTTGGATTTTATAAGCTCCACCTAAAAGCTACTTGAAGTAGCTTTTCATTGGAGCTTTTATGAGCTCATTTTTTAAAAATAAATGCTCAAGCTCCTGCAACCAAATAGAGCACGTGAAGCTTATATTCTAAAAACTAAAAGCCCAAACTCTTAAAACCTCCCGTCAAACATATCCAATGTCTTATGTAGCTAAAAAGGGTCACAAACAAGCTTATTTGAGGTACAAGGCAAGCTTGCGCCACATAGAAGCACCCTCATACCAAGAAGAAATCTAGAAATCAGGTATCATGGGATCGGTCGTGAGCTTAGCTCATCACGACATGAACTGCATCAACCAACTAACGTGACTTTCGTTTTATCTAGAACTCATCTAATTCAATGTTATTTCCACCAAAGCTAAATTCTAACCTACAACCAACTTATTTTGATATAAACAACAAAACCAAAATAGATCATAACCCATACCAACAATATCAAATTCTCAACCATAACCCTTAAAAAATTCAAAACAAAATCCGACCCTAAACACAAGCATAACAACAAAGGGTGTCATTATACACCAACAATTACTCATATTTTCGATAAAGAACTTTTATTTGAAGAAGTTTCTTGTAGGGATGTGCATGGTTTGGTTTGGACAGTTTGAACCTAAAATCTCGACCAAATAAGTATGCTCGCTTTGATACATTTCCAAACCTGGTTAATTTGCTGTGTCAAACCAAACCGGTCAAAACGACGAAAACAAGTTCGGTTCACTCAGTTTGACTTGTTCTTATCGCAACACTACTAAAGTAAAATTATTACAACGCAAATCAAGTCAAAATTACACTTGCGTATTCAAAACGATAAATGATAAAACATCGCTTTTGAAAATTAAAATAAAAGATGGTTGAAATTCAAACCCAGGCTTGGCTTAAACAGCAGTTTAGTATCTCAAACCACAAATCAAACCATATAACGGTTTAAAATTTTTCAATCAACCTACCAAGATAACGAAGGTTAAACCAACCAAACTAACAAAAGTGTTTTCATTCGGCCGATTTATATGGTTTCACTATTTCAGCCAAACAGTATACAATTCCTAACCTTTGCAAGGTTAATGCAACCAATATTGAATGTTATGAAAATCATAATTACATTAAAACCCAAGTAGAAATAATTTATGATGTTAACATTACCTAATGTTAGTTTAAGCCTTCCATTTGTTTATCTAAATAGTTTTGAAAATAACATTATCTAAGTGAGTTAATGTTAACATGATAGATTATTCCTCTTAAAATTCAATCAATTAGTTTGTATGTCATTTCAATGATTTTGGTTGTTTGTTAGAGCTTATATTTTTATAAAAAAAAATGATATATATTCCTACTATCTACTCAATGTTTAACATGTGTAATGTACTAATTCTATTTCATCATTTCGTCTTTCGTTTATTGATTTTAACAATTGTTTTGTTTAATAAAAAATAAGTTTATAAGATAAAACAAAACACCGCTTCCGGTAAATCCACCGGCGCGGTTGCACTAATGCTTGTCTTCACCACCCTTTCCGGCGTTTCTTTATGCAAAGCCATTTTGCAGATTGTTGTTAGAACCATAGGACGCCTTCAATAGAAAATCATATTGTTTTTCTTGAATCAAAGAGAAATGACTTCTACATACCCAGACAGATTCAAGAATTTGTTCGAAGAGTTAGAGTCTCGCAGAGCTATACTAACAACCATCACCGATACCCACAAGAAACTAATCAATAGTTTCGTTTCTTTAGACGAAACCCTCACCAAGAAATCCCAAATTTTAGATACCCAGATCGAGAATTTCAGGAATAAGACTGAAAAAACCCTCGAAGCTCTCAAAGATCGTGAGAATAGCATCCCTGAAAAGGAAGTTACTTTGGCCGCCTCTGTAGAACAGCTTAAGGATTCTGCGATCAGGGAAATTGAAAAGGGGAGTTATTATGATCCGGAGGAGAAAACGAAGTCGGGTTTGTTGAAAATGTTGTTTAGGAGAATGGATTCCAAGGGTTTGGTGAAGTATTTGTTGGCAAGGAGGAAAGAATTGCTGGCGGTGAGGGCGGAGATAACGGCGGCATCAGTGGAGGCTGTGGATTTACCAGGTTTTGTGTTGGAGGCGGTTGAGGATTTGGTAGAATCCAAAGTGAGTGGGAAAAAGGTTAAAGGAATGGCAGATTGGCGGTGGGCTTGTGGGATATTGATACATGCTGCTTTCCCAGTTGGTAGTGGTGTTGGTGGCAGTGGTGGTGGTGGGGTTGGTAGGAGTTTAAAGGATCGGGCGTTTAAAGTTTTGGAGGTTTGGAAGGGGGTTTTAGGTGGCAGCGGTGGTGATGGTGGCGGCGGTCGTGGTGGTGATGGTGGTGTGGCTGGTTCAGGAGAAGCTACAATGTTCTTGCAAATGGTAATCGGGTTCGGATTAAAACACAAGTTTGATGATGAATTTTTGATGAAATTGGTGTTGGATTTTGCAAGTAAGAGGGATATGGCAAAGATTGCAGTGGCTTTAGGATTTGGAGACAAAATGAGAGGTTAGTATTCTGAACTCTTTAGATTAACTACAAGATTAGATAATCTCAATTTGAAAATTTGACTTGTGAATATGATCCATAGCATATAATATTAATGATTTATTATTATTATTTATTATGTAGTATTCCTAAACAAGGTAATCCCATATTCTCATCACAAGTTTGAAATCTCCTCTATGTTATTAAAGATATTCGTTTCAGGAGTTGAAGCTATTATGTTTGTAATCTTGCTCATGATAACATATAGTTCTGTCATAGGTTCAAATTCTATTATATAGATTTGCATGTAAGGTTTTATTATGGTTTTGTGTAAATGGAACACGTCATACTATGTCGATCATAGATTACTAATTCAAGTGGAAAACAGATAAGCAATAACGAGGAGTTATCTACTTATCTCAAGCTAGTTGGGGGTATGCTCAAAGTTAAAATTCAGTGCTTTAGTTTATGGATTTAAGTTTACTAACTTATATAATCTTTTGAGTTATAAAATCTTGATTTTTGATAAGCGTGAATGAAGACTCATAGCTTGGTCTATCTAGTTTTCTCTTATGACCGTAGTTATTATAGTTAATGCTAGGGACTCTTCCAGGTTTTGGTTTAGAACCGGTTCTTCTATGCTGAATAAAGACTTGTGATTTTATGGTTCAGAAAATATAATATGAACGTGGTGACACTGTGACAAGTTGAAAAACAATATATTATAGAAAAAACAAGTTCAATTTTGGAATAACCGAACAAAGAGGCAATTTTGAGAATTCCCAAACAACATGCTTCCATGGTCTTAACCATGCGTTTTATGGTCTCTCTTTGTCTTAAGAGGTGACCACATCCCTTCATATGTTTCCCTGTGATATTATGATTAAAACCATTAAAATCAACATTCTAGGGACCACACTTTCTTACTTTCATATTGCAACATTTTGAGATTCAAGCTATGAAGTTGAGAGAATACTGTGTTTTATACTTGTATGTGATGAGGTTGCCCCTGAAAGACAAGGTTGAACTTTGACTACTGGACTTTTGGTCCTAATGTGCATCTAAATAATACGACATCTTCAAACGCCCTTTATCCTAAAACAGTAAGCCCTTTGTACGTGCCTTTTCAATACACTTTAGAATTCATAGTGTAGCTTCCAAATGAGTCACAAATAGAGTGCAGGAACTAACACATTAGATTTCCTATGTCGCGAATCGCGATAGGAGCTTAATGTTAAGATTCATGGGATTGCCAACTAGTGTAGTCTTAAATGGCCAGATTCTTCAAGGATATCTCAGGTACACTTCTGCTGAGATTCTGTGACTTCATCTTTGGGTTATCTATCTTCATTACCTTGGAAGTATTCGAGTCTTCTACATCATTGGTCTGAAAAATTGAAAATGTTCAAATAAGTGATCTTACAGCTATAACTATTGGATATTTGTATATATATTGATGATATAATCCCACTAATTACTATATCATCAACCTAGACGACCAATTATGTAGATTGTAGAATATGGTATGCATATATGTTGAAGATAAAATGATTATCCTCAACACTTATCATCCCAAATTCTTTAATCATAGTGCTGGATCTGCTACACTAGGATCTCGGAGACTCCTTAAAGGCCATAAAGAGGCTTTTGTAGGAAAATGTGGATAACGCATTCTGATGCGGTGATGGAAACACATTTAGGTACGTGAAGCGGTGAGGCCATGATGTGCCTTTACCAGATTCGCCTCAGGTGAGGCGTGCTTCACCGCATAAATAATAATGTCACATCATGTAGGTTTTCATGATGGGTTAGGTTTTTTTGAAACGTTTTGAGGGGCTATAATAGTTTGATCAGGCTTTTCAAAGAGATTTATTGAGCTACTTTTTATCTGAAATGAGCTATTAAACTTGGATGACATCTTCTAATGGTCAATTCCAAGACTTTACGTAAATGATCGACAAAGTGTAAGGAGCTGTCGCAGGCTCGCAGCTGATATCAAAAGGAAGAAATTGAACAATTCGAAAGCCGGAATCTAGATTTCATAAATTGAAATTCGAAAATCAGAAAACATAAATCAAAGTTGTTTGTTTTGTACTTCTATTATTCACGAACTATCTTATGATACTAGTGTGATGTTTTGAACTACTTTTGGTATGCAAGTGAAGTAATTTGATAGTTAAGCATTTACAAGGTAAAAAATGCTATTTAGAATTGCATTTCACGTGAGTGATGCAAGCACATGACACATCACACATCATGCATGCCTGCATGGGCATCCAATAACCTTAAGCCTTAGAGTGCCTCACACTTTTAAAGCAAAGCTTGAGAGACGAATCAAAGAGCTAGTTCCATATATACCTCTTTGTGTATGTCACCATGGAGGAAGACATTTTTTATAAAAAGTTGAGCTCAATTGCCAATAGTTGCTAGCCTGCCACTCTGCCAGAGACAAGATCATTGTTATACTTGTTAGTTTCCGAAGGAGAAAAAAATGTATCATTGTAATCCAGTGGTTGTTTAAGGCGAGATTACCATTATAAGTCACTTTTGGAGTGAAATAACAATGACAACCAACCACGGTTTTCCCTCGAGGTAATTGAACCAAGTGTCAAGTGCCATTTTGAGTATATTGCAGTCATTCTACCACTCATTGCCTTATGTCAACCCTGCGATAAAGCTTTTCCAGCAATTTTAAGAATAGGAATAGAGGCAACATTAGCTATAAGCCTATAAAAACACACTAGGTAGGCGGTAAGCAATCATATTTTAAATATTGGGATATGGGATAAGGATTAGCGGTAGACCTAATACCTTCTACTCTTCTAGTTAGGTATGATGAAGATATGTAGATTGTAATGGTGGATGCTCAAAGATGTAGTGTGTGGCGAATAATCAAACTCATAGGGGTAACTTAGTTAATGCGGCAAATGAGTGGAACTGGTGCGTTGTTAACGAGCCGGTACAGTAAATTATTTTTTTGTATGGGTTGGGTCGTTACTAATTAGGTCTAATAAACTGAAAAAGATTAACAATTTAGATAAACCTAACCATTTATAGTGATTCAACATAAATAGGATGCATAGACGAAATTAACATAAATCAAACCAAATTGCAAACCAAGATAAATAGCATACATGATTTGAAGTGAATGATTTACAATCTAACAAAAACGCAAGTATGTACAACCAGTGTTGTAAAAACCTGTCATTAATCGCCGCCTAGGCGGTTATTAGCGGCACGCCTACCTAGAAATCACATTATTGGCCTAGTTTATCGGTTGTGGTCAAAATTGGTCTTTGGCAGTCCTTGGTGGTCTGCTCGGTCAACGAAAGTCACAAGGTCACTGTTTGACATGATTAAAAAAATTGAAATCAATTTTGCTATACCATGGAAGATTGAGAGGATGAAGAGTAATAGATGATATAGACTTGTGGTTTTATTTTTTGAGTTTATTGAAGTAATTATGGACTTGTGGTTTTTAGTTTTCAAGCTTGATAAACTTTTTGATGGTTATTGACTTATTTTGTCAGGGTATTGCTAATATTTATTTTTTTGAAAATAAATTTCTTTAAAATTTAGGATCCCGGCCTAGAAACCTATTAATCACCGCCTAAGCCCATTAATCGGTCGACTGTATACCACCTAGCGATTTTTACAACCTTGTGTACAACTTCTTTTACAACCTAAAAGTTTAAAAGATATTATATTAATAGCAACATTACAAGCTAAAAGTTAATAATGCAGTTGTGCACAGTGCTCACCATATAATATGTACAGTATGTATATTTTATTAACTATTTAACTGTATTTCACTAATCTTGCTATTGATGATTAATATTATGTTTATTCTTTTCCTTGTGAAATCGAAATATATAAGAAGTGACCATCTTATGCATAATATACAAGGAGCAAGATATGCATAGTTACGACCTAAAGTTCAACAGTTAACTAAATAAAAGAGAGACCAGAGTCGGACTTGCAATCAGGGAGACTTTATAATTCTAGTAGCAACTCGCAAGGTAGAGAGAGAGGTTAATCAGTGATGCCTGAAAGCTTTTCTTTCTTTTTTTTGGTTGAATAGGCTGAGGTTTTTGAGGTGGGAGCTTTGGGCCTCTTTTATTTACACTTTTGGACCAACTGATTAAGTCCAATAGCCACTAGCTGTTGAAACTAGAAATTTAACTAAATGGATCCCTATAAAATTTGATTCTATGGCTCTTTGTTGTAGGTTGAGTCTAACTAGAGTTGGAGAACATGTAAGAGTGGATGAATCTTATTGGTTGATAAGGGAACAGATATGTTGATCTAAGAATGCGACATCAATACATGAAATACGTGTTTCTATGTGCACGGTAGTACTTGTAGCTCTTTTGAAGATAAGATTGTCCTATAAAGATGCATTCAAGAGTTTTGTGAGCCAACTTATCATGTGGTGGGTAAAACTAACTCAATCAAGGGGACAAAGAGGAGCTTGATAAGGATATTGATTTTGAAGTATAATGGGGAATGAAACATGATCTTGTAATGTGGATGATGGTATGTGATTCAAGATTTAGCATGTAGTAAAACTAGGGCCAAAGCCAAAAATCAAGTGTAAGATTTGCATGCAAAAGTAAAGTGCACACTTTTAGCTAGTGATGCCTTTAAATCAGTAAAAGGTATATGTAAGTTGCTAGTGCATTGTCCCTTCTTAAGGTAGAAATGGACATACTAAAGTAGGAAATAATCTTGAGTAATCTTCAATAAATGCTAGGAAATAATGAAACCTAAAGTAGAACTAATCTAACTAGGACCCCACATAAGAGAAACATGAGGCTCGTCTTTGTTGTTGATTAACATTATGTTTTAAGACTCACGATTAAAAGAAGATATAGATGATAAACTAGGATCTAACTTCTATAGTTTGGAGAGAGAAGAATGACCAATTGACCATAGAGATGGTGAAAAGATTACGTGAAGGCTTGGTACTATTAGTACACGAAGACCGAGATCCTCCCCAATCGCAGTGTTCTTATGACTCACGCCCTTTGCCATTAATCAGTCTTGGTTTGGTAAAAGCACAAAGTTAAGTGTGTAGCTGACAACGTGAAAGCCTTTGTGATGCAACCGACAAATAGCAAGTTAACCGGGCTTTTAGTTACATATGACATGGAGATTAGAGACAATAATGGAATGAGTTGAGTTTGACCCATTTTGCTAATTGCAATTATAATCCCATCAACAATAGTCACACTTGTTTATATCTTTAATTTCTGTGACAGATTTAATTGAAGAGTTGGTAAAAACGGGTAAGGAGATCGAAGCTGTTTATTTTGCTTTCGAAGCTGGGTTGACCGAGCAGTTTCCACCAGTTCCGCTACTCGAATCGATTCGTGAGAATTCTCGCAAAAACACGTCTAAGGTTCACTCGTCAATGGTATGTAAATTGCTTAATATGTTTTTCTTTTACACTAAATGATTTCAAGAAACATATATTTTAATATATTCTGGTGTAAAATGGGTATTTTGCAAGTTCTGATTTAAAATTACATTTGTTTCCAGGATGATGTCAGCAACGAGATGATTGTAATAAAATCAGTCATAAAATGCATCGAGGACCACAAACTTGAATCTCGATTCACCATTGCAGACTTACACAAACGTCTCAGTGAGTTGGATACAATCAAGGCTAAAAAGATGAGTGATTCTGTTCCTGCTTCCACAAGCAAGAACAAGAGGTCGCGCAGCCAAAGGGATGGTGGTGGTGGTGGTGGCTCCTCTCGGTCTCGGCCACCTAAATCCGTAAGGTTAGCAATGGCTTCCCGCCAAGGAAACAACCCTGCACCACCCTTTCCCGCTAGCTACATGAACCCCACTACTGCTGCGTATGGTGGTCAGAGCTCTGTCAGGTATGGCCTTCAATATGCCTACCCCTCCAAAGTTGCCACTTACCCAGTAACATAGAAACTCTGCTGTGTGGGAGAGGTTATGTTGGGGAGTCATGTTCTTTTTTTTTACTGATCTACTGTACACTGCTGATTGTTTTATAGAAGTTAATGAGCATGCTGCTATGAGCTATCAATGTTTTTGTTTTTATGTGTATGGGGAGGTATGATGTAGTCACCACCGCCGCCGCTGCCACCGCCACCACCACCACTTGTTAGAAATCATGTATTTGGAGAGTAGATCTCCGATTTTAAGCCTGAATCTATCTTTCCACTACAGTGGTCGGCATCCTCGCTTCTTCGTTCCTTAGACTATAACAACTTTCACTTCTAGACGAATGTGCTCTTCCGTCTCTTAACTTATAGGTGATGGACGCAATTCATAGTTTAGTTATGATAACCTCATTTGCTATTTTCGGTCTATCAAAGTCGTGTGTAGGTCACGTTGTTTTTCCCTATACTTCTCCATAGTCTTCTGGTAAGGTGCAATGCTTCTATCGTAGATCTCCCTAGCATAAGACCAAATTGGTTTTTCGTCATGGTCATTTCGCGATGCAGTCTATTCTCTCTCTCTCTCTCTCTCTCTCACACACACACACACACAGAGTTTCATAGTATGGATAGGCAGTTTTATGCTCGGTAGTTGCCGCAATCTTAAGCGTCTCCTTTGTTCTTATATATTGGTATCACTAATGTTAGCAATTTCCAACACGAACCCAAAACACGACACGAACCGAACCCAAAATGAGTTAATACGAACCTGACACGAAACTAAAATTGGTTAAATTGGGTGACACGAAAAAAGCCGGTCAAGTTTGAGGCAAACGTGCGACATGAACATGATTTGATTAACTCGATTTTATTTAATAAGGTTTATTGCACCAAAATAAAACGAACTTTGTATAAGTTATTATTGTATGTAATAAATATTGTTATTAGTCAATAAATATAATCCTCTAATTATAACTTAAAACAAGACGTTAAAAAAAAGTTGTTTGCATACAAAGTAACATGATTATGGAAGTTGATTATAGATCTGATTTTGAGTATTGATCAAGTGAATCTACTTTCACTTGCATATCCTTGATATTAGAAACATTAATAGATTATATTTTCAATGTTATTTTCTTCTATCAAAATATATCAAACTAACTACGTTTTGTTATTGTGTGTATCGAATTTTAAAAGTTATTATTGTGTGTATCAAACTTTTAATTTGTTGCTACTGTATATATTCTGGTTATATAAAAAAGGAAAAAAATATAATATAAGTTATATAAGTTTAGTATATACAATACAAAGTTTAATACACAATAATAAAATCTTAAATGTTCGATACATAAAATAAAAAAAATCTAAAGTCCGATATATATTAATAAAATGTGACAAGTTGAATATGTTTTGGTGAATTAAACCGAATTTGATAGAATTGATTGCTTGAAGAATTATTTATATTTTATTGACTTAAATTTTAGTTACAAGATTAAATTCTCTTAGATTTAATTTAATTATGATGTTCTTATATGGTGAAAAAGAGGTGGGATTAAAGGTGCACAGAAAATCCGAATATTCGATTTTGCGTATATACTATCCGAAACTATTTTTTTAAACCGGATTTTTTCCGATCCGGTCCGTATTTTTTGAAACCGGATTAGTCGAACCGGTTACGGTTTTTTTGGCCTAACCGGTTTTTTTGAAACCTGATAAAAAACCGGATTTTATCTGGAAAAAAAACCGGTCCTTAAATTAAAAAAACTAGCCGTTTTGTATCCGTTGGGAGTCTCAAATCTCCATCTTTTTTATTTTCTTCATGGCTAGTGGTAATAACACGGTTGAATCTTCCGTTAGAGGGAATCCCGAAGTGGTGAGGGTGATCAAACACAATTGAAACAAAGATTAACTATGTATCTTTTAAGTATTTGAACCTTAACTATTTGATATTGAAGTATTTTAGTATATATAATTTGAACCTTGTAATGATTAAGAATTTTAAGTTAACTTTGTAATGTTTAAGAATTTTAAGTTAACTTTTCAATGTTTAAAGTATTTTAATTTATCAAAATTTGAATTTTCTTTCTTATATTAATTATTTTATAAAAGTCGGTTTTTAAAAACCGGATATTAAAAAAACCGGTTATAATCCGGTCCGAAACCGGTTACACCGGTTACCATTCTATCCACCAATAACCGGTTAAGATCTAATCCGATTTGAAAAATATATGATCCCAAAAAATTTGAAAAATACCGGTTCGGATAAAATCCTATCCGGATTAGATTTTTATCCGTAAATATGCACCTCTAGGTGGGATGACAGATTGATGGAAAATTAGTTATATGTTCAACTCATTATGATGGTCTTTCTGTTCAAAAAAGGTTGGATGTCATTTTAAGGTTGAAATTAAGTTGAAATGATAGACATTGTTTTGGGTTATTTGGTTCGGTTTAATCGGTTATTCGGGTTATACCTGATTTGTAATCGGGTTGGTTATCGGATATAATAGTTTTGGTTTGTGTGTACCCGAATAAATTTTTATAAAAGAAAAAATTCATGTAGCTAGCTCTTATTAATAACACTATCCGATCCCGTCAGAGCGAAGTATTAAGTAGGTAAAATGTAAACAATCATACTCTTATGGGTAGGTAAAGAGACTGCTTTGTGACAGACGGCAAAAAGGAGCGACACATGAAGTTGTGTATTTTTATTTTTTTCCAGTTATTATAAATTTTTTCTAATTATAAAATAAAATTATATATGTAGATATACCAAAAACACACACACGTATAAAATTGTCAAAAAGATATATGTATCTATATAAAAATAATGAAATATTTTTTTACATTATTTTGTTGTTCTAATTTTTTTAATTATTATTATTATTATTATTATTTTCTAATTTTACATTATTTTGTAGCTAGCTCTTATTTTCTTTGCAATAGGAAATAAGTTGGTAATTTTGTTGATTTTTTGAAACATAACATGTTGGACATGCTATTCAATAACGTGGACTTGTATGTTAGGCCATAGATAAGTATGTTACTCACGAATATTTAATATGTGTGAAAATATCATCTGAAAATCATTTTTTATTACAAGTATCACGAAAATCAATCTGAGCCGTCCAATTCTTCCTCCTTCAATGTCATCATCTACTCATGAATTCATCTCATACACCTTGCCACACTCAATCCCCCCTGACGCTCTTCATCCATGAATTCCACTTACCAAATGAACGACTAAGATTGGTTCTCGCGGTACTCATAATAATATCGGTTCTCAAATGAACCTTCCCCATATATATACATATATATATGTATATATATGCAAAAATTCAAACGAGAACTGTTTTTCGTACGAGAACCGTGAGAACCAATCTTAGCCGTCCAATTCCCCCTCCTTCAATTGGATTGCCCACCCATGAATTCCTTACATGGACCCTGCCACACTCAATCCCCCCACACTCTTCATCCATGAACCCCATTATCCAAAATGAACGACCAAGATTGGTTCTCACAGTTCTTGTACGAAAAACAGTTCATATTTGAACAATCCCCTATATATATATATATAGTGAAAAGTTCATTTGAAAAACGTTTTTATTACGAGAACCGCGAGAATCAATCTTAGCCGTCCAATTCCCTCTTCTTCAATTGGATTGCTCACCCATGAATTCCTTACATGCACTTTGCCACACCCAATTCGCCCACGCTCTTCATCCATGAATTCTACTTACCAATTGAACGGCTAAGATTGGTTCTCGCAGTTCTCACACTAATAATGGTTCTTAACTGAACCACCCTTTATCTATAGAATCTAAAAAACCAAATCTAACCATTAGGTGAATTAAATCAAGGGCTAATAATGATTAATATATGTTTTGTCATTATTATATATTTTATCAATTATAATCTATAAAGATGGGCAAAAATAGAAAAGCATTTACTTTCTCTCTCAAAACTTTACCCCTCGAAATTTTAATTTGCCATAACTAATTAAGTTTTGATTATTTAAACAAAAATTATATCAATCTACTAGTATTTTTAATCCTCTTTAAAACAAGATCACTTTTCCAATATTTCTAAAAAATTTATTTTTGAAAATGTAACCCGGATAAAGATGATAACGAAAATGCAACCAATATGAAGTTCACTAGGCATTTTGAGTTGAAGATTTCATCTTATATTAGTTACATCAAACGAAAATGCAACCCAAATGAAGATGATAATGAAAATGCAACACAGATGAAAATGATGACCAAAATGCAACCCAGATGAAAATGATGTAGCATTTTGGTCATCATTTTTATTTGGGTTGCATTTTGGTTATCATCTTTATCTAGATTGTATTTTGATCATCATTTTCATTTGTTTGAATCTAAAAAGAAATTACAGCGTTGAAGAAGGTGATGTTTGATTTGAAAAAAAGTGGGACATGTGAAAATGTAGATTTGAAATCACGAGATTTATTTTTCTCTGGATTGCATTTAATTTGTTATTTTGATGAAAATGATGACAAAAAAATGCAAGCCAAATGAAGATGATAATCAAAATGCAACCAAGATGAAAATGATATAGCATTTTCGTTATCGTTTTATATGGCATTTTTTATGTGAAAATGCTGTTGTTTGCATTTTAGATTACTATTACTTGCATTTTTATATGAAAATATTGTTGTTTGTATTTTAGATTGTAGTTGCTTGTATTTTTGATGTAAAATGTTATTGCTTTCTTTTAGATTATTGTTGCTTGCATTTTTTATGTGAAAATGCTTATATACTTGTGTTTCGTATAGATTTTTTTAAATGCGTATGGATTAATTAACATGTAGATGTTCGTGAAATTGCATTTTGATTATCGTCTCATGTGTTTCATACTAAATCTGTTCTTTTTTTCATTTTCGAAGAATTTGTATATTCGTCAAACCATTTGTATTTTCGAGACCACTTGCATTTTCAGAAAAAAAAATATCAAGTCTAGTCTTGAATTAACGATAACGAAAAACTAAATCGATTGGTATAATTTTTTTTGTAAAAATTCTTAAATATGATGAAGATATGGTTAATTAAAGATTTGATGGGTATTAAAAAAAGGGGTCTAGGTGAGGATCCATTATAGCCTTTTTAAAATTGTCAAATATCATTACAACAAATGTTTTATGTAAGACTGAGCATGGGTCGGTTTGGGTTGGTTTTGACACCAAACCGAACCATAACCGATAATATCGGTTAAGTGTTTTTTCAAACCGATGGGTATCGGTTTCTGATAGCGGTTCGGTTTCTGTTATCGGTTTTATCGGTTAACCATCATATTAAGTTGAGCCAAACTTAATAGGCTTCATTACTTCAGAATATGAGCTTGAGTTATATTTTTTTATTGTTTTGCGGTAGTCACAAAATTGCGCCTAATAATTGATTATTTTTATAACTTGTTAAGCTCATTATTTTTTATAATAAAAGTATAAAATGGTATCCTAGAGCAATATTTAATCCATAAATTTGGATCTAATGCTACACACCTCTTGGCTTCCACAAATTCACAACTTGTGAATTCATTTTTAATATATTTAATAGTCTCACATTAAAGAAACAATCAAGTGTTCATGGTAGATAAACTTCAAATTTTAACTTTTCTATTTCCTTTTGTTTTGACTTTTTAATAGTTAAATATATAAAATAATTAAATAATAAATCCTTATCGGTTCGGTTTGGTATTGGTTCGGTTACATGTACAAAACTGAAACCGATCCACTATCTATCGGTTAATGAAATTTTATAAACCGAACCGTCAGTTTTCATTTGGTTCGGTTTTATCGGTTGCGGTTCGGTTTTTCGGTTAAGATGCTCACCCCTAGTTTTATGGAATCTATGGTTAAACATGGTTCTCTATATAACCATACCCTATATATATATATATATATATATATATATATATATATATATATATATAGGGGAAGGTTCATTTGAGAACCGTTTTTATTGCGAGAACCAATCTTAGCCGTTCATTTTGGATAATGGAATTGATAGATGAAGAGCGTGGGGGGATTGGGTATGACAGAGTGCATGTAAGGAATTCATGGGTGGGCAATCCAATAGAAGGAGGAGGAATTGGACTGCTAAGATTGGTTCTCGCAATAAAAACGGTTCTTAAATGAAACTTTCACTATATATATATATATATATATATATTTACTTGTTTTTTTAAATTTTTTTTTAATAAAGTTATGAATTGTGATCTGAACAAGTAAATATGGACATACCCACCTAAAGAAAAAAAATTGGGTAAAACTAAAAAAAAAGATCCCTTAAAATATCCCTAATCATGTTTGTCTTTCCGGCCAGCAAATTTCGATTTCAATCAAGTATTGATGCCTTGAATCGCAGAAGGCTTGAACTTTGAAGTAGTCCGATTTCATTTTCCTAAAGGAAACAGAACAAGAATTGCGATTATCGTGTAGATCTAAAAATAATGGTTCCCTTACTAGCATTGGTTCCGGACGGTAGACTATATGACACGAAGAGCTTTTAAGAAGGAAATGAGAAAAATACTAGAAGAAAAGTACTTTCATTTACCGAATACTTAATCGGTTCGATTACTGGGTATATTTCCTACATATAAATACCCGAAAACCACAACCCATTTAACATGACACCCGGAATAATAACATATTATCACCCCTTATCTAACCAATGTATTCTATAACAATCAATCACAAGCAAACACAAGTACACAACAAGCATGCTGTCTAAATGCAAATATACTTAATTGAGTACAAATAATAACTACAAAATAGGTCTATCATATACAGGGGCGGACCCAGGATTTGAAATGGATGATAGCACCGGACCTAAAATTTGAAATAGATGGTAGCACCGTCTTGAAAAAATCGAAATTTACACTACGCAGATAAAATTGGATAGTGTCCCGTGCTACCGTTCTCTTACCATTGGGTCCGCCCCTGACCATACACAAGGAAAACATTTCTCGTTTAAAGTTTTCTCTAATATCTAAATTTAATGAATCTATGTTATCCAAACAATTGACATGCATATCTTCACCATTAACGTATGTTTTCTGTTACTAAATCTTTCTACTTTATCATTTGACTTGTTAGAAAATGATATGTTGAATCCACTAATTTACTCTCTTTATATCAGTGATCGTCACACTTGGATTGATCTTATAAGTATAAAATAAGTATTAATACAAATAAGTATGACAAACAGTGAAGATTGATGAGATGACATGATCATGTGTATCGAATTGCAAGTGGAATAGCAAATACATAAAGATGGAAGCATTTATTGCACGACTCCAATAAGTTGGCACGTAATATGCTTAATTTAATGCTTGTACGGTTTAATATTAATATTAATGTCTGTGTTTCTTAGTGTCATATGATATCAATGTCATTCAAAGACTTTGTGTCACATTTCCATTTCGCTAAGTCATTGTGAGTTGCTACCATTGTCTACATAAAATTGGATATATATATATATATATATATATATATATATATATATATATATATATATAGTGAAGATATAATAAAAAGAAAATTAAACTAAAAAAAGTAAGAATGAACACAATTCATTCATAAAAAAATATCAATACATAAGATCTGGCAAAGAACAAAGTGATGTACAACCCTACGGTTTATAAAGTTCATCTAAATAAATAGATTCATCAACTTATATATGATAAGAGAAAAAGAACTACATAAACAAAAACAAAATGCAAAAAAAAAAAGCTCATCGGTGCCCCATATGTGAAGCCGACAATCAAACCAAACGCCACTTCTAAATCTAGTAAAGAAACAATAAAATTCGTTGTAGATCTTTATCTCACTGCTTTAAGATTTTTGATTCCATCGTTGCTAACTCTGGAATCAAAAGATGTATGCAGCGGCGGCGGTCACAGGGCCGGAGGAAGCCATGGGGGCTTCAGATCTAAGAGAGCGGCAGCGATTATGTGACTTCAAATTTGATGCTAGTAGGGCGGGTGTCTAGGGTTTACATGGAGTGACGGTGGTGATGGGGGCACTAACAACGGACGATACAACTTGGTGCAGATATGTCGTCGTAGGGTGAGCAATGGGATGGTGTTTGAGCCGCCAGTGTGGAAGAGGAGGTATTTGGTTAGAACAAAATTAAGGTTGCTGATGAACAAAATTAGGTGGGTCGACATTTATGGGGTGTGGAGAGGAGAGTGGGAAGAGATTTAGGGGGGAGGAGAGAGAAGGAAATACAAGATACCAAATACACATTTTTCATCAAAATCGCCGCCATTTACTCATCACGTTTTGACAGCCACATCTCCGATTAGCAAGATGCACCGATGCTATGGCATTTTGCTTCAGCGATGACCGATAATACCACCTTCGCTCCTATAAGCGGCATCCTTAAAACCTCTGTAGCTTGAAAACCATCACCGGACTTTCATTCAACCTTCGAACCTTACCGGCGGACAAACAATCTCATGTGACGACCGTTGGCGACCATTTAGTCATCGAAGAAGACACCGTCTTTCCCCTCTACAATCCATGGATCCTTTGTGAATCGAATCTTCCAAGGTTGGTTTTGTTTATAGATCTACCATCTCTGCTCTATCAAGCCTAAATTGAGACCAGATCAATCTCCGCCGTCGGGCACGAGAACCTACTGCCCCCACTATACACTACCAACACAAGTAAGTACACCACAACCACACGTATCCTAGACCTCCGCTGCATCAAATCTGAATGGAGATCGGTTTCGCTGTGGATTTGAAGTTTAGAGATTTTGGTTATTTTCATCAATTTCTAAATCACAGTATTCATCAATTGTGCATCAATTTTTCTACCAACGTTTATATTAACAGATTATTGACGAATGTTAATTATCTATAAGTTTCATCACGATTTTTGTATCATTTATATGGCTTGTTGTTCATTCAGCAAATATTAGTTGTTGATTTGGTTGGTAGAAAGTTCATTCATCTGCGTACAAACTATTTGTTGATTTATATGGTTTGGTTTTTTAGTTCATAATGTTTTCATGATAAATTCATTTTGTTCATCATTAAAGATTGATGAATCATAGTGTTCATCGATTTCTAATTCTACGACATGTGGTTATAACTAATTTGTAGAATTTTGTACGATTTTAAACTGAATTTATGGGTGATTGGATGTTTAAAAAGACAAGCTAATTTTTCTCCAAAAACCGTAACCGATACAAGATTCTATCAAAATTCTTTCTTCCTAATTTTCCCTTGAAGCTACTATATTTATAGTTTCCATGTTATTAATTTTGACCATCTTCATTTGACTTTTTATAAAAATCATATGGCTAGGATTCTCTCTTTCCTCTCCTAATTAGATTTAAGTCATAAAATATCCCTATCATATATATATATATATATATATATATATATAATCATGTTGTCCACGTAATGCGGAGACGATAAATAATTCATATTCAATAACATGTCCGTTTTCGATAACATAGGGTATGGTATTCACGTATTATGATGAATAATTTACATTTGTAGTAAGTCCATTTTCTTTCCCTCTTTTCAATTTTATTTATTTGTTTATTATCTACCCAACTCTTTCGTTAATTTCTAAAATAACTTTTGAAAAATAATAAAATAAGAAAAAAATTTCTATTTATAAAATAAGATGATGAAAACATATCAATGACTTTGAGAATTGTGTTGATTTGAATGAGAAATTGTGTAGGTATGAGGTAATGTATTGGTGGCCGGGTTCGTGTGTTTTAAAAAATGTAAGGATATTGATTATATTTATTACTTAAATTTTAGGGTTCAAGTAAAATAATGTTAAATATATGATAAATTAAACTTTTCATTTTACTTATACGAGTGCTTATAAATTCGGGTTGGTTTATGAGTCTTAGTTATACGAATTTTCTAATACTTAAATTAAAATATTTGTTTTATGATAGAATATTCAAGATGATATTTTTATGGAGGTTTTTTATTTAATTTTTAATTTTTTAATATTTTATAGGTTGAAATTTAATTTGCATCATGACTTGATATTTTTAAATATTGTTTCTTATAAAAGGTTTAGTTGTTAAAATGATTTTTAAGGATCTAATTAAATCTATTCAATAGTTTCCTTTTAGATTTAAATAAGGGGTAAGTTAGTAATTTTAAATTACTTAAAATTTAAGAGATTAAGATTTTTAGGAGAGAGGGTGCTAAATGCTTTATATATATTTGTGTGTGTGTGTGTATATATATATAGGGAAAAGATCATTTGACAACTATTCTTATTGCGAATTGCGCGAGTATCATTTGTAGTCATCATTAATGCTCATTAATAAGGTATTTTGGTCATTTATATATTTTTCAATTGTGGAGTGCGTCTTGGTGAGCCGTCATTAAAGAGCGATGTTTGATTTTCCCAAAATAATCCTCATTAATGTATTATTAATGAGACATTAATGACTCATTAATAAGCTTTCATTTTTATTAGCCATTGATTTAAATTAATCAAGGGTCAAGATTGGTTCTCGCGATACTCACAATAAGAATGGTTCTCAAATAAACTCTCCCATATATATATGGGGAGGGTTCAAACGAGAACTGTTTTTCATACGAGAACTGCGAGAACCAATCTTGACCGTTCATTTTGGATAATGGAATTCATGGATGAAGAGCGTGGGGGGATTGAGTGTGGCAGAGTGCATGTAAGGAATTCATGGGTGGACAATCCAATTGAAGGAGGGGAATTGGATAGCTAAGATTGGTTCTGCGGTTCTCGTACGAAAAATAGTTCTCGTTTGAACTTTTTCATATATATATATATATATATATATATATATATTTATAAATTGGATCTACATAATCCCAATGCTTAAACATAGTACATAAAGTCCAACTTTGGACCATCACATTTATTAAATCAATGGTCAAGATTTAATAATGACGTTAATGTGTTATAAATATATATATATGGATAGATGTTCATATTTTCTAATTATGGTTAGATAATTACAAGAATTATTAGAGATATGTATTATCTTAGGAGATTTTAATCTTGAATATACTTATCTATTGTATTTCTATTATAAATAGATGATTACCCAATGAATACTATGAATATTTCCTCTCTATTATTTTCTCTTGTTCTCTCTATATTCATAATACGTTATCAGCACGAGTGCTCTACTATAGGAAGAAGAAAGGTGTCATTGTTTATAAACGAAAATGAAGAATTGATTCAAGTAAAGCACATGGGGAGGTCTTGGGTTCAAGTCTCCTGGTGGGGGTTTTTCTTCTGTGGTGGAGGAGTGGAGTTTATCCCCTCAGGAGCGTGGCTTGGGGTTCCTGCCCTTTATGGATGTCACTGCGAACCCAGCCCACTAACAACTAACTCGCCGTTCAAAAAAAAAAGTAACGCACATATCACAATTTCACTACAATTTAATTACTTTATTTCCCTAGCTAGCGACAACCTTCGACATTGCCACTTATTATTATCAATATTTCTTTCTGGTCGTTAATTACATAATCACCATTTAATTACTATCGTGAAGTTTCAACCATATGTGAATGAATTGTTTTATCTCACAAAATATATCATTTGATCAATGTCTTCTCGATTGATATTTTTTTTTATCAAAGTAGTCATGTTTATAAGTTTACTTTGAATAACTTGGCAATTAAATGTTCCATATATATATCATATATGGTTGCTTGGATTAAATATATATATGAAGCTTCGACTATAAATAATCTCATGATCGATTTAGTTCAATATTCTTTTAAATGAAATCACTTCAAATGATCAATGATCGAAATCTTAGTAAGTGATTTGAATAAAAATATTATCAAATTGTTTGCCTAGTACGTAATTTGAATAAATATTTACAACTTGTGTTAAGTTTGATATTTAGCAACTATTGTGTACGATATGTATGATGATATAAAATATACGAAATAACTAACTAAATTATTTCAGTATTTCTCAGATAAGTAAGGGTTATATATATATATATATATATATATATATATATATATATATATATATATATAGGGTAGAGATCTAGTAAAAAGAAAATTAAAGTAAAAAGGGTAAAAGGGATGATTATTTGATCATTTTTCGGTATATATATCAACTGATAATCGTTAGTTCATCATCTTTATTGATTAAAACTATTTCTTCATCAATTTCTTTTTGATGAATCCAACAAATTCATCACTTTTTAGATGAAAGCATTTTGTTCATCAACAAATTATTCCAAAATTTTGTTTTCAAAATCTGTATTTGAAATAAAAAAGAAATTGATGAAGAACTAGTTTTAATCAATAAAGATGATGAACTAACGATTATCAGTTGATATATATACCGAAAAATGATCAAATAATCATCCATTTTACACTTTTCACTTTAATTTTCTTTTTATTTGATCTCATCCCTATATATATATATATATATATATATATATATATATATATATATATGGGTTTAGTTCCTAAATATGTATCTAACTTGTCACATTTTGCTATTGTGTGTATTGAATTTTCAAAGTTACCTTTTAATGTATCAAATTTGCAAAACCTACTATTTAATATATCTAATTTGCTATAACAGGTTACATGCTAACGTGTCGCTAGTTTGGTTGATGTGGCTGTGACTTGGCCGCTGACTTGGCTTTTTTTTATTTAAAAATAATTCAAAACAAGGAAATAATAATAAAAATAATAATAATATTATTACTATGTTCAAGTAAGATCCAAAGACTGTTGGTAGGAGAAATCTTTGAAAAAAGGTGTTTGAAGAAACATTCATGTTCAGATGTATACGGGTTTTCTAATCAAAATAAGATTCAAAGGTTCATAGTTGCAATTTTGTTCAAATCTCACGGCGACATCTTAAGGTTTGATTTGAGTTTGTTTGTTCAGTCTTCTCGGCAGAATCTACGACCAAATCGATTGCATTTCATGGGTTTCGATTAGTTCATTCTCAATATTACAGGTCTATTTTTTCTATTTCTCTTCTTAAGTTTCTTGATTTTTGGTTTGATTCCATGGTTTGTAGATTTAGCGTTCTTGGTTCAGATCTGATTTCTTGCTCTTCTTCTTCGTTTGATTCCGATTACGCTTCTAATTCAGATCTGATTTCTTGGCTCGATTTCAGTTTCTTGGTTCGATTTCAGATTGGGTTGTGATATAGGGTTGCAATTTCATATTAGGTTGCGATTTAGGGTTCGATTTCAGTTCTTGGCATGATTTAAATTTAGGGTTACGATTTAGGGTTTTTACAGATCGCGATTTATGGTTCGATTTAAGTTTAGTCGAGTTCTTGTTTGCTTCTATTTTGGGTTTTTCTTTTGTCCAGATATCCAATGATTTCATCTTCCTCGTCGATTCTATGGTTTGTTCTAGCCTTTTGTTCAGATATCCATATTTGTGTTTGCGATTTATGTTTATAATTGTTCATTTGTGGCTCCATCGATCTGTCTATAATTAGGATTTTATATGTATTGGTTTTGATTTTTGGTGTTTATGATTCTCTTTTTGTAGTTTATGTTTCAGAAAGTTTGATGATTGAATGTATAAAGTTTGTGTTTAAATGTTTGAAGCTTGAAGATGAAGATGAAGATGAAGAGTGTTTTTCATGAAATAAAAATAAATATAAAAAATGAGGTGGCAGCTAATTCTGACTTTGTGAGATTAAAAATAAATAAAAATTGAATGAAATTACCGGTTACCTGAACAATAGGTAACCGGGTACACTAAGTAGTAAATTTTGAAGGTTGGATACATTAAAAGGTAACTTTGAATACATATTTAGGAACTAAACCCTATATATATATATATATATATATATATATATTTGCCTATTTGGATGTGATTGACTTGCATAAATGATGAGTAATATAGGAAATAACTAACTCTATTTTCTTTAACTTGCATAATTGATGAGTAATATTTGCAATTTATAAAAAATAATATTTATAGCTCTCAAATTTTATTGATTCTTATAATGCCTACTACTATTATTGTTATTGTTGTTGTTTTGTATGTAAATGCGATTTCCAAAAGTAAATCATTTCATTTTATATACCAATCTTTGTTTTGCAAAATATTGTTATGGTTCTATATAAATTAATTGTTGGCATGAGATATGCATTTCGCATTTTAATGAATAGTTGAACACACATTTTTATGGAATATTAGTATAAATTAAATTTGGTGAATGCTGTTCACTAGTCTTTATTGTAAGATTTTTATAGCCGTACGATTTTTTATTATTATTTATTATTGTTATTATTTTGAAATTGCAACAACTATGTGAAATTACGTGGATTTATTTTTGCGATGTGCTACTATACTATAACGATGAACCATGTATACTTTGAATATATGACCTTTGATATATTGCTAATGATGTACATATCATATACAAAGTTACTTATTTAAAAAAATTGTAAAAGACGGATACGTGCATCTAAAGTTGTAACTTATGACATTCCCTTAACTCATTGTAAATGAATTCTTCTAAGTTTGAAAAAATTATCATGCAAACGGAAAAACTCGACCATATTGAGAATTCTATAAATGAGAAATATGTTAAATATGGTATAAATTGATGTGTGCCAATTGTCGAGTAAAGAATGAGTTTTCAATATAAAACTCATCTTGTTGGCGCTATCACATTTCCAGATGTAACATCCTCAAGAAGAACCTAGACGTGGGCGAATTTGGTACGAAGTTATTTTAAATAAATTATATATATATTCAAGTTATTAATATATAATACGAAAAATAGCTATTAAATGGAGTTATAAAAATAATAATAAAAATAGATAAAAATAATAAAATATTAAATGGTAAATGGGTATCAAGTTATAAGTTGAAAAGGGGAACAAAATACCGAATTAAGGATAAATGAGAACCATGAGTCGGTTCTCATCTCTCCACATACACATAAACACATAACACACACACTTCATCTTGTTCTTTGCACTTTGAAGGGTAATCAAGGAGAAAATCATTAAGCTCCAATTCCAGCATCAAATTCAAGTTCAGTTCATAATCTCATCTTCATCATCTTCCTCATCCTTGTAAATGTTCTTCTCATTGTTCTTGAGTTTTTGGGGGTTTTAGGTCAAAAACGGGTCAAACCCAATTTGATCATCAATGACTGAGATTTTATGTTCTAATTAGTTCCTAAAACTCATATGGATTGATTGAAACTCAAATTATGGATTAGAATGCTTGTTTTAATCGAATTGGTTAATTTGGTTAAATGGGTCAAAAATGGTCAAAAATGAAAATAGCTATCAAGGACTGATTTTTATTGCTTCAATCAGTTTCTATAGCTTCTACAAATCGTATTAAGTAAGAATTATGGATTAGAAATGTTGGATTTGATGAATTCTAAGAATTGGCTCTAATGGATATTTCTTGGTTAATTTAAGTTGGATTGAATTAATTGAGTGAGTGTTATGGATGTTATAAAGCTCTTACAAGTGTTAAATGATGTTGGTAATAACTGGAAATTGGTTAAAATTGAATTGGTATTGATTTTGGTCGAACTGCACTTGCTGTGTAGAAATTGGTTTCTGTGTGTGCATACGTTGTGGCGTGATCCCCCTATAGACAACATAAAGTTGTTATTTCGTGTTGTGATGTATGAGTTAATATTATAATTTAGTAAATAGATTAAGGACATTATTAGGGGATTGATACCAATAATTTAGTTGTTGTATTTGGTGTGTTAATGTCGAAATGTAAGTGATGTGTTATAGGTGCACCTGACGACCAAGAAGAGCCGGAACATTATATTTGTCTGTTGTAGCTTTACAGATGAGTACCAGTTAACCTAAGCATGATAATAAGAATGTTGTATAGTTGAATGAATATTAAAGACCAAAGATTTGATATGTAACCATGTTAAAGGCTTTTGTAGGTTAAATTTGATATGTTATGGCTTTTGTGGCCAAACTTGATATGCTATGACTTTTGTAGGCCAAACTTCATATGCTACGGCTTTTGTAGGCCAACTTGATATGATATGGCTTTTGTAGGCCAACTTTGTTATGCTATGGCTTTTGTAGGCCAACTTTGTTATGCTATGGCTTTTGTAGGCCAATGTGTGTTAGTGCCAGCACTTTGTTGGATGTTTGGGGCCAGCTTGTCTAGATGTAGTTGGGGCCTTGTGCCGTCACCTATGATGTATGATGATCCAACGATCGCGAATCTTGGTTCCTACAAAACCTCTGTTCCTCAACATGAGAATGGGCTCTCAGTTTCCACTAATCCCGATTGGGTAATGTTCCCGTTAACGCAATGGTGGACCGCTACCCGCTTCTCCACCAACGCGGTAGAAGTATTTGGTTTCCCCAGTCAGAATCATTGAGCTGGGTTCGCTACCTCGCAAGATGTGATGCCTGCTGACTAACCGGTGCTTCACAACGTGCTAGGATAGACTTGCTTGTTGATATGTGATATGATATTTTTGTTATGATGCTTACACTTAACTGTTATTCACTAGCTATTTATAGCTAACACTCTCATGTACCTTCCTATGCGCAGATAACTAGTTGTGCTGGTGAGGATGGTTGCCTGCTTTGGTTATGCTACCGGTTTATGGGGGAACACATTTGTTTATGCTTTTGATTACATTTTGTTTGTTTGTTGTAATAGTTGGCCGATGTTTGATAACACCGATGGTTTTGTTTTGTTGCAACTTATTTATAGATTGTAAATATTAAATTAGATATTAAACATTTCCGTTGTGTCAGCTGAAGATATTTTGATAAAAACTGGTTTTGGAAATATTGTATTTACAGCTGTATCCATGCAGTTTTAAAACTTGAAATGAATTTTTTTTTAAAAAAAAGCTTCTGAATTTGGCGGTGTTACACCAGAAGTGAATGTAATAACATGATAATTGATGTAAAGATTATTATAATCAACTTAGTTGAGATAATTAGTTTGGTACACATGTTATGAATATAAATTGCCAACAGAATTAACAAGATAATTGACGGGTATATAAGTAAAAAATGGTGGAAAGTATAAAGAGGTCATAGAAAATATATGCTAGTTGTAACATCCTCAAATATGGCCTATTCGCGTGCTCCATTTGGTATGTCAATTTAATTAAATGAATTAAATATAAATATATTTGTAAGAATAAATAGAAAATATGTAATTGGCTAGTTAAATGTGAATATAAAAATAGTAATAAAAATAGAAAATAATTGTAAAATAATAACTGGTTTCAAACGAGGTTTCCAAAAATATCCTTGTTAGTTGAAACGGTTATTCTGATGCACAGGAGCAGTCCTTTCAAACTTTAAAACAGCTACTCTGTGAAGCTCCGATTCTTACTCTGCCAAACGGGTCGGAGGATTTCATAGTATATTGTGATGCTGCTTATTCTGGTTTGGGATGTGTTCTAATGCAACGTGATAAGGTGATTGCTTATGCTTCAAGGCAATTAAAACCACATGAAAAGAACTACCCAACACACGATCTTGAACTCGCAGCAGTTGTATTTGCATTGAAGCTGTGGAGGCATTACTTATATGGCACAAAATGTGTTATATGCACGGATCATAAAAGCTTGCAATATGTCTTTTCTCAAAAAGAACTCAATATGAGGCAACGACGTTGGATTGAGCTAATCAAAGACTATGATTGTGAGATCCGTTATCATCCAGGAAAAGCTAATGTAGTAGCTGATGCCTTAAGCAGAAAAGGGGTTTCAACTGAAGCCAAGTTCATGAAGCTTACTGTGGTTCCTGATATTATTTCCAAATTGAGGGAAGCACAACAACTAGCTCTACAAGAGGAGAATTTGAAGGTGGAGACTATGAGAAAGCTGAAAGATCAGCTTGTTGATGACAGCCAGGGTTTGAAGACTTTTCAATCCCGAATCTGGGTACCATTCATTGGAGGCAACCGTGATTTGATATTACAGGAAGCACATAATTCCAGGTTGTCTATTCACCCAGGTATAACCAAGATGTACTATGATCTCAAAAAGCTGTATTGGTGGCCTACACTTAAAAGAGACATTGCTTCATTCGTGGAGAAGTGTCAAATATGTGCACAAGTTAAAACCGAGCACCAAAGGCCTTATGGTAATCTGCAACAGCTTGATATTCCAGAGTGGAAATGGGATCATATAACCATGGATTTTGTTACAAAGTTACCAAAGACACTGAAGGGGCACAACATGATCTGGGTCATCGTTGACCAATTGACCAAAAGTGCTCATTTTCTTGCTACAAACGAATCTGCATCATTGACACGCCTAGCTCAACTCTATATCAACGAGATTGTCACACGTCACGGTTTACCTTGTTCTATTGTTTCTGACCGTGACTCTCATTTTGTGTCAAATTTCTGGCAAAGCTTGCAACGTGAGCTTGGCACACGGTTCATCTGAGTACTGCTTATCATCCACAAATGGATGGTCAGTCTGAAAGAACAATTCAGACTCTTGAAGACATGCTGAGGGCATGTGTACTTGAATATGGTGGTTCTTGGGATTCTCATCTCCCTTTGATAGAGTTTGCTTATAACAACTCTTATCATTCTAGTATCGGGATGCCACCATATGAGATGTTATACGGGAGGCCTTGTCGCACTCCTACTTGTTGGCTTGAACCGGGTGAGAAGTAGTATGCCGGACCCGAAATTGTGCAGATCACTTCTGATAAAGTCAAGATAGCTTTGGAGAAATTAAAAGCAGCTCGTGATCGTCAAAAGATATATGCAGACCCAAAGCACCGACCAGTGGAATTCTGTGAAGGCGATAGGGTATTCTTGAAGGTATCTCCTTGGAAGGGGTAATTCGGTTTGGACGCAAGGGCAAGCTGAGTCCACGTTATATTGGTCCATTCAGGATTATCCGAATGGTCAACGAGCAGACTGTATCTCTTGAATTAGCTCCTGAGCTATCTGGTATTCACAACACGTTCAATGTTTGTTATCTAAGAAAGTGTAAAGTTGAAGAAAATCAAGTTCTACCTCTGCAAGAGCAGAAGGTTGATTCGGCTAAGCGTCTTGTAGAGGAGCCAGTTGAAATTCTTAACGCAAAGACAAAGAAGTTGCGTAAGAAGCTGATCAGACTGGTTCTTGTCAAGTGGAAGCACAGTCTATGTCCCAACCTGACATGGGAAACAGAGGATGACATGAAGACACGATACCCTCACTTATTCCCAGTTGAACAGATTCCGAGGACGGAATCTTTTTAAGGGGGGTAGAGTTGTAACATCCTCAAATATGGCCTATTCGTGTGCTCCATTTGGTATGTCAATTTAATTAAATGAATTAAATATAAATATATTTGTAAGAATAAATAGAAAATATGTAATTGGCTAGTTAAATGTGAATATAAAAATAGTAATAAAAATAGAAAAGAATTGTAAAATAATAACTGGTTTCAAACGAGGTTTCCAAAAATATCCTCGTTAGTTGAAACGGTTATTCGGGTGTTGTGTTGTATGTTGAAAAGGGGAACAAAATACCTCTTAAAGGATAAATGAGAACCATGGGTCGGGTCTCACTTATCACCCATATCAGACAACTCAAACACACACACACACACACGTTTGTATACACACACACCACACTCATTTCTTGCACTTTGTTCTTGAAGAAGACAAATCAAAGCCAAGATCATCAATTGAAGCTGAAATCAAGCTCCAATAGGGTTCCCAATCTGTTCTTGATCCTTCCTTCTTCATCATCTTCTTCATAGTAAGTCATCTTCTTCCTTGTTCTTCATTTCAAGCTTTAGGTTAAAATTAGGAAAAACAAAATTAGCCAATAAAGCTTGAATCTTTGAGTTGCAATCTGTTTTATAATCATCTACAAGTAGTTTAGGATTGATTTTATGAATTAAAGATACCATCTTGAATGAATTTCATGAATTTGACCAAATGGGTCTTTTATGGTAATTTGATGATTCAAACTTGAATCATATGTTAAAAGTATGATGTTTATATGTTTATGAACTCCTTTTGATGCCCCAACACTAGTACATGAGCTGGAAATAATTAAAGGCAAGTTAGAATTGAGTTTTGAAGGAAAACAGCAGCTGTGCAGGGCCATTGTCGCAGCTCTGGCGCTGCGTAGCGGCGCAACGCCCAAAAATGTCGCGGCGCGACGTGTGTGCAGCAAAACCATCTTTGTTTGTTCAATGGTTAATGTTATTTGGGATGGGTTAAGGTATTTGTAATAAGTCAAACATGTATTTGAGGATTAAAAACAGATTATTGAGGGTATGTACATGTGGTATGATTTTCAAGTAAACTTGTAATATGCAATAGATAATGGTTGAATCATTTTTGACCATTTTAGAGGCATTTAGTATGGTTTAGACATTTTTACTCAATTAAACACATAAGTAGGAATATAACACTAGTAATAGAATATGTGTTTATATGTGATAATCTAAGTGGACTTATATGTGTACTAATAGGTAATTAAGCTATCAAGGAGAGCCGAGTTCATATTGTGTTGTTTATAAACACACGAGGTGAGTACTGACTCTTACTACTTCAATTTAGGAAGTTTTGAATGCAAGAACAGTTATATGATTATGACATGCCACAACTTGTATTATGAAAGCCATATGTATGCTAGTATGATAAAGAATCCATGATATGCCTTATTAATTGATGTGCAAGACATGTATTTAAGTACATGTGCACACTTGATGAATAATATGTTATATGAATAAAGCATGCATGCACTTGTCCCTGCAAAGGGTGATTGATGAAACTATTTGTATGTCCGGACTTGTATGTAATTAAGGTCGGCTTCGGCTGGGTCCTGGGCCTACGGGCATAATGTTCTGGACTAACGGTACTCGAGTACTGTTCCTTTCAGCAATTGAGGTGAGTGCCTTAAATAGCTAAGCCTAATGAGCTTTGGATCCTTAACGAGCATGGTGATTCACTTAGGTGATGAAACCCGCACGGATGGTAGTGTCTGATTCCCCCGGTGGTAGTGGTTTGAGCTGGCTTTGCAACCCGGCAATATAATACACTCCCTGGACATGTCAACACTCCGCTATATTTTAGGATAGCATTGATTGCTTATTTTGCTATATGACTTGTTATATTGCTAAGAACTTGCTTAATTGTTATGCATGATTGTTGGTATTCACTAGCTATATTTATATAGCTAATGTTGTTGATGTTTAATATTTTACAGATAAGGAATAGACGGCTTGGTGAGTCGGGGACACTCATGGCTGTTATAGAAGCCTTTTTGGAAGGAACACTAATTTTGGTATAATAGTATTATGGTCGGTTTAGATTATGTAACACCGGTAGGCATGTTTGGCAATTTTTGGTATGGTATATTTGTATATACGCCAAACATGTATTTTTAAACTGTAATAACTGTTTGGGTTGTTTGTTTGTTATTTAAAATTCCGCTGCATAGTTTTTGAAATTCAGTTAAGTTAACAAACAGGTAAAAGTTCAAATTACAAACGTACCCATGCAGTTTGAAAACTCAAATTTATACTGATTTTTAAAATAGCAAAGGCGGTGTTACACTAGTGATGGGTGCGGAAAATTATTGGGTGCATATCGGAAAGCTAAACAACTTTTAGAGTTTTATCTTTAATGTAACGCTACCCAAAATAGAGGAGCTTATTTTTTTAATATAAACTCCATTTCGAGTTTTAAAACTGCGTGGATACAGCTGTAAATACAATATTTCTAAAACCTGCTTTTAACAAAATATTTACAACTGTCTCAACGGATGCATTTTTAACTAATTTATAATTTACAACCTATAAATAAGTTGCAACAAAATATAAACGAAGGCGTTACCGAATATCGTTCGACCATTACATAAACTAAAATAAAACATAAACTAAACAACACATGCGAGGTAGCGAACCCGGCTCAATGATCCTGACTGGGGAAACCGATACTTCCTCTTTGGTGGAGAAGCGGGTTATCGGTCCATCATTGCGTTAATGGGAAACTCACCCCTATCGGGATCAGTGGGAACTGAGAGCCTATCATCGAGTTGAGGGACGGAGGTTCTGCAGCAACCAAGATTCATGATCATCGAATCGCCGCACATCATAGCCGACGGCACAAGGCCCCAACTAGATCCAGACAAGTTGGCCCCAAACATCCAACAAAGTACCGGTACAAACACACATTGGCCTACTTAAGCCACAACATAACATAGTTGGCTACTTAAGCCATAGCATATCACAATTGGCCTACTCAAGTCATAGCATATCACGGTTGGCCTACAAAAACCATAACATATCAACATTGGCCTACAAAAGCCATTAACATATCAACATTGGCCTACAAAAGCCATTAACATATCAACATTAGCCTACAAGCCTTTAACATGCATACATATCAAATCATAACTCAATTGGCCTACAAAAGCCATTAACATGCGTACATATCAAATTACAACTCAATTGGCCTACAAAAAGCCTCTAACATGCATAATCATCAAGTCTTTGGTTTCTAGCATTCAAACAACTATATAACATTCTTGATATCTGTTAGTCCCAGATTGAGTACGCAACAACAAATGTTTATAGAAGGGGGGGGTTGAATACAAACTTTAGCTTTTTGAAATTTAAAGACACACCATTATACTTTTATATAATTCTTATTGATATGAATCAAGAATTACATGTACTAGAAGCGAAAATTCTAAGTACAATAAAAGGTGGAAATTAATTTGTCTAACACATAGACAAGCTACTCTAAAACAACTTATGTTTAGGAGTGTTCAATACATGAACAAGTTTGGTTCTACACAATTGCTAAACTCTACGAACTTTTCTCAACTTATGACATTGCTATTTTGTTGTGTAGAAGCTTTTTCCGGTCTATTTGCATGTCCACCATGCATGAATATTTATAGAAGCTTGGCATTCGGTTGCATGTAGGAAGGAGACAAAGAGTGTATGGAAATATAATATTTTAATTATAAAGTTAGTGGGTGAAAAGTAAAGTTACTTTAATCAACTGTTTGATAAAAGTAATTGTATTTTTCTGAAAAAGTGCAACCCACTCACAATATAGAATATTAAACCTCACACCTTTTGCCTTGTAAGACTGTCTTTCCCTTTCCATGCTTGTACTTTAAACAACAGCCATGCTTCTTGTAGATTTGACTTTACCAGGCATGGAATTGCCAACCATACATAGTTGTTGAAACAAATCTTTGAGATCTTCATCTGTTTGAGGTATCTCTCTCCTTTTCCAGAGGATAAGATCAAACCTTTTTTTCTCGTACTTGATCCAAACGGTGCTTTATACTTTTACAAACAAAGATCTAAGGCATAATAGAACAACACATGTTCTGCCTTTTTCATATGAAACTTACAATCTGAAAGGAAGAGTAGAATTGAAATTTTGCTCGACTCAGCTAACAAAAAGTACTAAGAACTTTAACTTTCACTACTCAGTTGAAGGAATAGATCAGATGATCATTTTTGCAAACACTCAGTTGATACCTATTGCTCAGCTCATCATACAAATGCTCAGTTGATCAATAGTTATCTTAGGAAGGCATAAGCTTATGTATTGATATGATCAGTTGACCAAGTATGCTCAGCTGGTTATTTAAATACATTAGTTTATGTAGGAAGATAACTTGTGTTTGGAAAGACTTACTTAGCTGATGCTCTGGGCCTCAGCTTATCCAATATTTATGCAGCTGATGGTGTAGCTGATTAAGATCCTTGCTCAGCTGATGGTGTAAACACTCAGCTGATCAATTTTCTTCACTCAGCTGATAGATGATTTTCCTCAGCTGATGGTCTTCTACACTTGTTTTCTTCATCTGATATTCCTTAGCTGATGTCTTCGGTTGATGCTCTTTAGTAGTGGCTGCTTATCAGCTGATGGTTTCATACTTAGCATATTTTTCTTGAATCTGATTCAAACAACACATGTTTTAATACTTTCTAAGTCATACTGAAGGTAGGGTTTGGTTATCATTAAATTCTATGTTTTAAGATAGACAGGGTTGATTATTAGAGTGAAGTGATTATCTCCCTAACAATATCATGTTTAGGTTACCGGTACTCACCTGTTGAGCTATAACAGGCAAATATAATGTTGCAACTCTTCTTGGTTGTTAGGCGCACCTATAACACGCTATTTACATTTAGACATTCAAACATGCATAGGAACCATCAAGACACTTAAAACAATCTCCTAACAGTGTTTCTAACTTATTTACTAACTTATAACAATAGCCCAAACATTGACACACGAAAGAACAACCCAAAATAGCACCTTGTGCAGAAACAGGGCTGACGCGACACGGCCAGGCTTGGAATGTGACGGGTTCCATGCTACAGTGCATATTTTCAGTTTTGCACAGCAGGTGCAATTTGATCCAAATCAACTCCAATTCAACTTTAACCACTTTTCAGTGTTCCCTAGCATCATTTGGCACTTGTAGGTGCTTTCTAACATTCCTAACACTTACTTAATTAATTTATACAAAAATCAATCTTAAACTAACAAGAAAGTGTCCATTTTGACCAAAACTTGAAATATATAAATTCCAACACTTTCAATACACCATTCCTACTTAAAATGACGTATTGAACCTATTGGAACTGACCAAATCAATTAAAACCATTATTTGATAGCATTTTTCAATTTTTGACCATTTAAAGCCTATTTTAGCACTATTTTTGCCAATTCAATCAAAATCACCATTTCTATCTGAATTTTATGTTCCAAGCAATCCATATGAGTGATATGAACTTGTTAAAACATTAAAAATCAGTCCTTGTTGGTCAAATTGGGTTTGACCCGTTTTTTGGAAATTTTGACCCATTTGGTCATTTCTTGAATTTGAGCAATTCTACCAATTCCAATCCATAAGTTGTGTTCTTTACTATCTATACAAGTTGTAGGAAGCAATTAGAGCATAGAAATCGGTTCATGTTGGTCAAATTGAGCTTAACCCGTTTTTTGACCTAAAACCCCAAAAACAAGAACTTGGTGAAGAACAAGCACACTTACAAGAAATTGATGATAAAGATGGATTAGGAACAGATGATAGCTCATGAATTTGATGTTGAAACAACTGTTGGATTGCTTCCTCTTGATTTCTCTCTCTCAAGCTTCAAGAACACAAGGTGAAAATGAAGTAGTGTGTGTAGTTGTGTGTGTCTGTGTTTGACAAAGGGGTGGACCGACCCTTAAGGTCAATATTATCCATAATGGGTATTTTGTTCCCCTTTTTAACTCACAACACGACACCCGAAAACCCGTTTCAACTAATGGGGATATTTTCGGAATCCTTATCTAAACCATTTATTATTTTATCATTTTTATCTATTTTCATTATTATTTTTATCATCTCATTTAATAACTATTTTAATCATTGATACCAATAACTAACAAATATATATTTAATTTAATTTATCTAACGTATCACCTTCGCGTGCGTCTAGGCCCTTTTTGAGGAATTTGGGCGTATAAAGCCCTTGTCAAGCAATTCGTGGATTTGTGTCATCATCTTTCGAATTTCAGATGGAGCGAGGCGATAAGGAGATTTTGCTACAGGTGTAGCACCAGGAATAAGATCAATCTGGTATTCTACATCCCTAACAGGAGGTAAACCCGATAAGCCTTCAGGAATGACACCATGGTACTCAAAAACAACCCTGATATCATCAACATTCTTTTCTCCCATCTCAGCATTAATCACATATGCTAAGTAGGAATCACAACCATTGACAACGAATTTCTAGCCTTAATGGCAGTTATCAATGGAACATTAGATTTACGCCTTTCTCCTCGCGTCATAGCATAGAAACCGCTGGGTAAAGGAATCTTTATCAACTTCTTGGAACAAAATGATTTTAGCATTTTGACTAGTTAGCCAATCCATGCCAATAACAATATCAAAGCCAGCAATAGGCATAAGAAGTAGAGAGATTATAAAACAATGGGCGTCAATGGCAATGGAAACTTGGGGTACGTGTGAAGTAATAAAGACTTGATCACATTAGCAACTTCCACCAATAATCACATCACTTGTATCCTTTGCCTCCTCAGCTGTCATTTGGAACGCTCTCCCCTGAGCACGTGAAGCGTCTCCCTTTTTCTGTCCTATGACCACAGATGACCTACAACTCTCGAGCCTTGCCTCGAAATGGGAGCAAGTTTGAAAAAAGATCTTAAACTGTCAAGGGTTAGGCTAGGAGGGTCTCTTAAAGCCTTCTTTTTTTTTATTATATCATATAACTTGCTAACTTATCAACATTTACACTTTTCTAACACATAACAAATTACATATACGACTCATCACACCCCAATACCACCCAGGGAACACATAGTAATGGTCGAGTCTGGGTTTGAGACTGAGTACTATTTAAAGTACCCAATTCCCTCAAACCAAGGCTCTGATACCAACTTGTAACGCCACTCAAAATAGAGGAGCTTATTTTTTTAATATAAACTCCATTTCGAGTTTTAAAACTGCATGAATACAACTATAAATACAATATTTAAAACTCCATCAAGACACTTAAAACAATGCCCTAATAGTGTTTCTAACTTATAACCATAGCCCAAACATCGACACACGAAAGAACAACACAAAACAGCACCTTGTGTAGAAACAGAGCTGACGCGACACGGCCAGGCTTGGAACGCGACGCATTTCATGTTGTATTGCATATTTTTAGTTTTAGCAGGTGCAATTTGATCCAAATAAAATCCAATTCAACTTTAACCAATTTTTAGTGTTCCCTAGCATCATTTGACACTTGTAGGTGCTCTCTAACATTCCTAACACTTACTCATTTAATTCATACAAAAATCAAACTTAAATTAACAAGAAAGTGTCCATTTTGGCCAAAACTTAAAATACATCAATTCCAACACTTCCAATACACAATTTCTACTTAAAATGACTTATTGAAGCTATTAGAACTGACCAAATCGATTAAAACCATTGTTTGATAGCATTTTCCAATTTTTGATAGTTTAAAGCCTATTTTAGCACTATTTTGCCAATTCAATCAAAATCACCAATTTTATCTAAATTTTATGTTCCAATCAATCCACAAGAGTGATATGAAATTATTAGAACATTAAAAATCAGTTCTTGATGGTCAAATTGGGTTTGACCCATTTTTGGCAATTTTGACCCATTTGGTCATTTCTTGAATTTGAGCAATTCTACCAATTACAATCCATAAATTGTGTTCTTTACTATCTATACAAGTTGTAGGAAGCAATTAGAGCATAGAAATCGGTTCATGTTGGTCAAATTGAGCTTAACCCATTTTTTGACCTAAAAACCCCAAAAACAAGAACTTGTTGAAGAACAAGCACACTTACAAGAAATTTATGATAAAGATGGACTAGGAAAAGATGATAGCTGACAAATGTGATGCTGGAACAACTATTGGATTGCTTCCTCTTGATTTCTCTCCCTCAAGCTTCAAGAACACATGGTGAAAATGAGGGAATGTGTGTAGTTGTGTGTGTCTGTGTTTGAAAAAGGGGTTGACCGACCCTTAAGTTCAATATTATCCACAATGGGTATTTTGTTCCCTTTTTTAACTCACAACACGACACCCGATAACCCGTTTCAACTAACGGGGATATTTTTGGAATCCTTATCTAAACCGTTTATTATTTTATCATCTTTATCTATTTTCATTATTATTTTTATCATCTCATTTAATAACTATTTAGTCATTTATACCAATAACTAACAAATATATATATATTTAATTTATTTAAATTATCTAATGTACCACGTTCGCGTGCGTCTAGGCCCTCTTTGAGGATGTTACATTTAATCTCTTGTTAAAGAAAATAATTGTTATATTCACATTTTAGCTTATCGTTTATTTATACATGATGATGATTCATGATTAAAACACATATAATATTTGGTGAACTATTGATGGTTATTATATGAGTTCTATAAATAGTAAAGAGTTATTACTATAAGGCATCTTTTTCTACTTGGTAATGTTATTGCTACAGAAAGTAAATGCTAATAATTGTGCAAAATTAATCAAATGCTCGGGAAGAACTATAATAAATTGTTATGAGGAAAAACTTTAAAAGTCATGATATGTCACTTTTCTTTCGCATCTACTTCTATAACACAAAGATTAATGAAACTGAATCATACATTGTCTTAATAAGACGTGTCTTATATAACACAATGATGATGTGAAAAGTTTAAAGAAGAACCAGAAGTTTCTTCAAAGTAGTTTGTATATTTTGTTTGCTCTTGTGGAGGTTAATTTGTATTCTAGGGATTAAACCCTGTAGTTTTCTAGAAAGGATGCAATGAGATATGTGATGACATGTATATCCACATTATGAACCATTTAGAGTTTTAAATCAATGCATAGTCTAAATGGTTATAAAATTCGCAACCTAAAATTTGCGAGATTAGTGATTCGAGTTATATATTGTGAACTCATTGATCCAAAATAGTATATTCATATTTATTAGATCACTTCCCACATGTTCGATTATTATTATAATGTTGAACACTTCATGTCTTATGTTCACATATAAATTGTTTTTTTGAAACGCTTAGCAAGTGCATTTAATTGATTGCAAAACCAATAATCATAATGAACAAACCTTTTAATTTCTATTTGGGGTCATGCTATTTTTCATATAAATAGTAAATCACGTCAAACCAATACGTTATGATGATACCTCCTCATTATAATTGGTTTTTAGTCAGGAACAAAATATTATTTATATGAGCTTTGTTTTACTCCACCACAATGTATAAAGATGGGACTTCAAAAGAATGTTAGGAATATTGCATTGAGTATGAGTCCCCATCATATATATTTAAAGCCATTAGGGGAGATGATATACATCTAGAATTGAATTGATATGAAATGAATTATTGATCCTCATACTTTTAATATGAACTAGAAGTTCGGAAAATAATTCATTTACTAGATTTAGTTAAAGCCAGACATGTTTACTGGCCTTAAGAGTGTGACTAGTTCACATATTTAGCTGCTAATGCTCCGGGTAAGATATGTATCCAATAAGGATAGTTGTTAATAAGTGGCATGCCTGAAGCGTGGTAGACAAATTGATTCCAAAAAGTATATATATAAATATATTCCTTGAATGAAAATGGAGCAATAAATTAAGATATTCAATCGAGGATGTAAAGACCCCAAGTGAATCTCCTGAAGAGATACTAGACACATGAAGGTTCTAGAAGAACTTCAGGTACATGAAAATGATGAGATCTCAATAAATTATAGCATGTCTAGAAAAGAATGGAATCGGAATAAATTAATACTTATGTGTATAATATAGTGCTAAATATTATGATTGAAAATGAGGATCTTGAAAGTATACCTGCCCAGAAGTGCAGAGATATAAAGATGATTGGCCAAAATAGAAAGATGCACACAATTAATGAAGAATCAAAGTCCCTTAGGATGTGATATGTTTGGGCATGAAGTGTATACACAAAAAGGTGTAACAAATTGGTCCTTGTCGGAAAATGAAATAAGAAGTAAAGTTATGAGATACAAGGGATGAACGGTGGCACAAGGTTTCTCAAAAAGACCTGAGATTGATATATTCTCGTGTGGTAGATATAAGTATATATTATATCTTAAAGTCTGGAAATGTGAAAACTACTTGATTTGCGTCTAGTATAGATATTATTAGAGCTCGATTGATTGGTAATGAAATGTCTTAAAAGATATAAAATGTTTAATCATATATGTTACTATCTAAAACGCTTGAAGCATATAAGAAAAGTTCTCGAGAATACTGTTGGATTGAATTAAAGTTGTTATATAAGCTAAAACAAAATGAGCTTATATGGTATAATTTTAGTGAATATTTATTGAAAGAATGTTATGATTCTATTTGCTCATAATATGATATAATTGCAATGTATGTTGATGATTGAAATATAATTGGAATTCCTAGTAATGTTCCAAAGGCAATTAATTACTTGGAAAACTATTTGAAATGGGTAATCTTAGAAAGACAAAGTCTTGTTTTGTTATAAATTGAACACCTTAAGTGTGAAATCCTTGTGCACGAGAAAGAATATACAAAAAGGTTTTGAAGATTTATATGGATAAATCATATTACTAAGCACTCAAATGATTATGAGGTCACTTGGCATTGGATGAGCCTTTTACGACTTCTAAAAGGCAGCTAAAAGATTTTTAGTCCAGAAGTACCATATTTAAAAGTCACTCGGGTTATTAATATTTATCGCTAGTCATAAATGACATTAAATGTTACTTTTTCTTAAATTTATTAGCGAGATGTAATTCATGTTCTAAAAGAGAGATTATAATGGAATAAAATGAATTTTGATACCTTTAAGGTGTGAAGGACACGGGTTTATGTTTTACTAACCCATCAAAACAAGTTTGTCATTTTTGTAAATGCAGGATATATGTCAGATTCCCGTATTGATTGGTATCAAACTGGATATATCTTCAAAATTGGTTAAACCGCAAGTTAATGGCAGCCTTCTTCATGGCAAATAATTACAACCACTTCTACTACTATCGTGAAGATCTTAGTAATTGATAAAGCATGCAAAGTATGCGTTTCATTGAAGATTGCAATACAATACATTTAAAAGTTCGTTCAAGCGAGAAGATAGTATGTTTAATTATCAAGGCATTCCTAACCTCAACCTTTGAGAAGATAGTTCATGATATTGATCATGAGCTGCGCCGACTTAAAGAGCTCAAGTGATGTGATCGTCAGGGGGGAGAAAATACGCGTTGCACTCTTTTTCCTTTCGTCATGGTTTTGTACCACTGAGTTTTCATGACAAGGTTTTTAATGAGTCAACATCCTCAAGCGTATTGAAGTACTTATGTATTCTTTTTCCTTCACTGGGTTTTTTTTCCATTGGGTTTTACCTAGTAAGGTTTTAATGAGGCATAATACTTTTAATGGACATCTAAGTGGGAGTGTTATGAATATATATCGATAAATGTCCATATCTCCTAATTATGGTTGGGTAATCATAAGGATTACTAGAGATATGTAATACCTTAGATATGAGATTTGAATCTTGAATATACTTGTAACGCCGTCCAAAATAGAGGAGTTTATTTTTTTTAATATTATAAACTCCATTTCGAGTTTTGAAACTGTGTGGATACAACTATTAAATATAATATTTCCAAAACCTACTTTTAAACAAATATTTACAGTTGTCTCAGCGGAAGTCTTTAATAACTAATTTAATATTTACAACTATATCATAAGTTGCAACAAAAGTTAAACCAAGGTGTTACCAATATCGTTTGACCATTACACAACTAAAATAAAACATAAACTACATAACAAATGTGTTCCCAAAACAAACATGCAATCCATAGCAGGTACTGGTCCTCACCAACCAAACTATTTACCTGCACATGGAATGTACACGAGAGGGTTAGTTATAAATAGTTAATGAATAACAGTTAAGCGGAAGCATCATAACAACAATATCATATATATCATATCAACAAGCAAGCTACCCTAGCACATTGTGAAGCAGCGGTTAGTCAGCAGGAACCACGTCTTGCAGGTTAATTAGCCCGACTTTGTGAACCTGACTGGGAAACTGATACCTCCTCCGCACC
>JARJIL010000009.1:65762146-65779146 GCA_038502395.1 Dittrichia graveolens
CAGATTTTTCCTTTTACGTGATGTACCCTAATATAGCATGGTGATTTATCTTTCATTTCCTCACAAGTTACTAAACCGAAAATAAATGTTCTAAAGCATAATGTATCAACATTTAGTGTGTACCGGTTCACATCGTTTCATTTATTTGCTTCCTTTACTTCATGTAAGGAAACTTTTATCTTTAACTTTTAGTACATACATGTGTTAAGCCTCAACCATCACTTGTTTGTATTAATCATGCAAACCAACACATTGTTTTACCTCCGTGTATAATTACTAACGGTAACTCTTTGTTTTAACTAATCTACTTGTTTGTCAATTTAAACTAAATTAGTCTTTTAACATTTTTTAATAATTTACTCTATACATTTATGTATGTGTGTATATGTGTATATATATATATATTATTTTTATTCTAATACTTATAATTATATTTTATTATTATTATTAATTAATTTTTTTGATTTTAATCTATATTTGTTATCGCATTGCAGCCCATTAGAATCGGCGTAATACACTATTATATACTATGCTTAATTTTTTTTGTTTACCATTTTTAACGGCAACATTATTTTTATTTTTTTATTGTTAAATATCTATTTAATCTCAAACTTTATTAATACACCTTATCTTTTTTCCTCCATCTTATTTTATCTTTCACATAATGGTATATAATTTTAGAATGTTAGTTGATAATAGGTTATCTTATTTAATAGTCTGGGAGATTATATAGACTCTCTAATTAAGTTTAAATACGGTATCAATGTCTTAGGATGCCGTTTGAGATAAAAAAATCATTGTACAAACCTTAAGAATATAATGTGTTGAATATAAGAGAAAAAAAACAAATTTATTAAAAAATTGGGAATATAGAGGTGTGTATATGAATTACAAATAAAAAATAAAAATAATATTGACCAATAAAAAGAGTAAAGAATAAAAAATTAAGAAAGATATATAACACATTACTAGTGTATTATAACACTAATTATGAGAGGTTGGTATGGGGTATGACGATACATATTAAAAGTAATAAAATAAAATAATGATAGTAATAGTAAAAATATAATATAATAATTTCTATTACATACACACACATATATATATAGAGAGAGAGTGAGAGAGACAGACCTAGAAGACTAGGCTAATTTATATGGGCTCCTCCAACTAGGCTAATGACCTAAAAGACTCCGGTATGACCTAAAAGACTCGGCGAATTTAATTCCTTATTGGCCCGTTACTAGTTTTATTAAGTTAACTTATTTTTTGACCCGGTATCATAGTAACGTTGTGCGCATGTGTATGCTATGAGCGCATCTTTTTCTTCATTAGCCTTAATTTTTGATTTTTTTGGGCTAAATTTTTGGTCCAACATGTGTAAATTATGTGTATGACTAGACATTTAACGTTAACATGTAAAAACCGCGAATGTGATAAAATAATATCAGATATGCAAAAAACCAAAGTGAACAATATATATAAACACTATATAGCAACTACGTAGGAAAAACAAATAAATGCGAGAAACAAAGAACCTAGCATTAGCCATTCAAACTATTTTTCGTTACCTTCCACTTATTACCGGCTAATCACATTACCATCCACCATAACATAACATACAAGTTTAGGGTCAACCCATACACTTTCTAACCAAAATAGCTCTCGGAGCCAAACCCTAAGTAGATGCCGTTGACTAATCACGCCGCCATAGAAGGTGTGAGTGTCACACCACCGTGCCCCGATGATGTACCTATGGTACCCATAGGCAGATAAATAGCTCCATGCATCAAAACCGTAAATATCTAAAATAACATATAATTCAAAATATCGCTTTGTGTTTCACAAGTTTTGAAAACATTTATAGTTACAAGAATACTCAAAAAAAAATTAAGGATCACGTGGAACGTATCTAATAAAAAGAAAACGAGACTTTTCCAACTCGCTTAAAGTATCATAACATCCTTATAAATTCAACAATAAAAGCGCTTCGAAAGAAACAAGATTTCCAATATCAAACTTTTAAACAAGGATCATCTCCTAAAGAATAATAGGATAAGAAAAGCTAAGAAGCCGTATGAATTGAATATTTTTAAAAGGCTTGTTTAAGAGAGCAATGGGTACCAACAACAATCGAAAGTACACTAAAGACAACCCATATCTACTTCCCTTGCGTCAAATCTAAAGAACATAGAAGACATTACCAACCAAAATCATTACCACTTACCCGTCAATATATTAAGGGTTTAGTTTATCGAAATGTATCTAACTTGTCATGTTTTGCTATTGTGTATCAAAACTTTTAGTTTGTTGCTATTGTATGTATTTTGGATACACAAAAACGGAAAAATGTATACGTTTAGTACATACAATAGAAAGTTTAATACACACAATAACGACAAATTAAATGTTCCATACACACAATAGAAAATTTCAAAGTCCGATACAGACAATAGCAAAATATGACAAGTTGGATGTATTTTGGTAAACTAAACCCATTTATTAATTTATTTTCGTAGTCTTAGGTGCTACTTAGTTATTGCATTATCCTCTTATAAGATATTAAACCTCAATCTTGATGATTTTTAGCTTGCCAGCTAACTATTTTCCTCATTTACGAATCAATGAGTCAGATTTTTCCTTTTACGTGATGTACCCTAATATAGCATGGTGATTTATCTTTCATTTCCTCACAAGTTACTAAACCGAAAATAAATGTTCTAAAGCATAATGTATCAACATTTAGTGTGTACCGGTTCGCATGGTTTCATTTATTTGCTTCCTTTACTTCATGTAAGGAAACTTTTATCTTTAACTTTTAGTACATACATGTGTTAAGCCTCAACCATCACTTGTTTGTATTAATCATGCAAACCAACACATTGTTTTACCTCCGTGTATAATTACTAACGGTAACTCTTTGTTTTAACTAATCTACTTGTTTGTCAATTTAAACTAAATTAGTCTTTTAATATTTTTTAATAATTTACTCTATACATTTATGTATGTGTGTATATGTGTATATATATATATATTATTTTTATTCTAATACTTATAATTATATTTTATTATTATTATTAATTAATTTTTTTGATTTTAATCTATATTTGTTATCGCATTGCAGCCCATTAGAATCGGCGTAATACACTATTATATACTATGCTTAATTTTTTTTGTTTACCATTTTTAACGGCAACATTATTTTTATTTTTTTATTGTTAAATATCTATTTAATCTCAAACTTTATTAATACACCTTATCTTTTCTCCTCCATCTTATTTTATCTTTCACATAATGGTATATAATTTTAGAATGTTAGTTGATAATAGGTTATCTTATTTAATAGTCTGGGAGATTATATAGACTCTCTAATTAAGTTTAAATACGGTATCAATGTCTTAGGATGCCGTTTGAGATAAAAAAAATCATTGTACAAACCTTAAGAATATAATGTGTTGAATATAAGAGAAAAAAAACGAATTTATTAAAAAATTGGGAATATAGAGGTGTGTATATGAATTACAAATAAAAAATAAAAATAATATTGACCAATAAAAAGAGTAAAGAATAAAAAATTAAGAAAGATATATAACACATTACTAGTGTATTATAACACTAATTATGAGAGGTTGGTATGGGGTATGACCATACATATTAAAAGTAATAAAATAAAATAATGATAGTAATAGTAAAAATATAATATAATAATTTCTATTACATACACACACATATATATATAGAGAGAGAGTGAGAGAGAGAGACCTAGAAGACTAGGCTAATTTATATGGGCTCCTCCAACTAGGCTAATGACCTAAAAGACTCGGGTATGACCTAAAAGACTCGGCTAATTTAATTCCTTATTGGCCCGTTACTAGTTTTATTAAGTTAACTTATTTTTTGACCCGGTATCATAGTAACGTTGTGCGCATGTGTATGCTATGAGCGCATCTTTTTCTTCATTAGCCTTAATTTTTGATTTTTTTGGGCTAAATTTTTGGTCAACATGTGTAAATTATGTGTATGACCAGACATTTAACGTTAACATGTAAAAACCGCGAATGTGATAATATAATATCAGATATGCAAAAAACCAAAGTGAACAATATATATAAACACTATATAGCAACTACGTAGGAAAAACAAATAAATTCGAGAAACAAAGAACCTAGCATTAGCCATTCAAACTATTTTTCGTTACCTTCCACTTATTACCGGCTAATCACATTACCATCCACCATAACATAACATACAAGTTTAGGGTCGACCCATACACTTTCTAACCAAAATAGCTCTCGGAGCCAAACCCTAAGTAGATGCCGTTGACTAATCACGCCGCCATAGAAGGTGTGAGTGTCACACCACCGTGCCCCGATGATGTACCTATGGTACCCATAGGCGGATAAATAGCTCCATGCATCAAAACCGTAAATATCTAAAATAACATATAATTCAAAATATCGCTTTGTGTTTCACAAGTTTTGAAAACATTTATAGTTACAAGAATACTCAAAAAAAAATTAATGATCACGTGGAACGTATCTAATAAAAAGAAAACGAGACTTTTCCAACTCGCTTAAAGTATCATAACATCCTTATAAATTCAACAATAAAAGCGCTTCGAAAGAAACAAGATTTCCAATATCAAACTTTTAAACAAGGATCATCTCCTAAAGAATAATAGGATAAGAAAAGCTAAGAAGCCGTATGAATTGAATATTTTTAAAAGGCTTGTTTAAGAGAGCAATGGGTACCAACAACAATCGAAAGTACACTAAAGACAACCCATATCTACTTCCCTTGCGTCAAATCTAAAGAACATAGAAGACATTACCAACCAAAATCATTACCACTTACCCGTCAATATATTAAGGGTTTAGTTTATCGAAATGTATCTAACTTGTCATATTTTGCTATTGTGTATCAAAACTTTTAGTTTGTTGCTATTGTATGTATTTTGGATACACAAAAACGGAAAAATGTATACGTTTAGTACATACAATAGAAAGTTTAATACACACAATAACGACAAATTAAATGTTCCATACACACAATAGAAAATTTCAAAGTCCGATACAGACAATAGCAAAATATGACAAGTTGGATGTATTTTGGTAAACTAAACCCATTTATTAATTTATTTTCGTAGTCTTAGGTGCTACTTAGTTATTGCATTATCCTCTTATAAGATATTAAACCTCAATCTTGATGATTTTTAGCTTGCCAGCTAACTATTTTCCTCATTTACGAATCAATGAGTCAGATTTTTCCTTTTACGTGATGTACCCTAATATAGCATGGTGATTTATCTTTCATTTCCTCACAAGTTACTAAACCGAAAATAAATGTTCTAAAGCATAATGTATCAACATTTAGTGTGTACCGGTTCGCATGGTTTCATTTATTTGCTTCCTTTACTTCATGTAAGGAAACTTTTATCTTTAACTTTTAGTACATACATGTGTTAAGCCTCAACCATCACTTGTTTGTATTAATCATGCAAACCAACACATTGTTTTACCTCCGTGTATAATTACTAACGGTAACTCTTTGTTTTAACTAATCTACTTGTTTGTCAATTTAAACTAAATTAGTCTTTTAACATTTTTTAATAATTTACTCTATACATTTATGTATGTGTGTATATGTGTATATATATATATATTATTTTTATTCTAATACTTATAATTATTTTTATTATTATTATTAATTAATTTTTTTGATTTTAATCTATATTTGTTATCGCATTGCAGCCCATTAGAATCGGCGTAATACACTATTATATACTATGCTTAATTTTTTTTGTTTACCATTTTTAACGGCAACATTATTTTTATTTTTTTATTGTTAAATATCTATTTAATCTCAAACTTTATTAATACACCTTATCTTTTTTCCTCCATCTTATTTTATCTTTCACATAATGGTATATAATTTTAGAATGTTAGTTGATAATAGGTTATCTTATTTAATAGTCTTGGAGATTATATAGACTCTCTAATTAAGTTTAAATACGGTATCAATGTCTTAGGATGCCGTTTGAGATAAAAAAAAATCATTGTACAAACCTTAAGAATATAATGTGTTGAATATAAGAGAAAAAAAACAAATTTATTAAAAAATTGGGAATATAGAGGTGTGTATATGAATTACAAATAAAAAATAAAAATAATATTGACCAATAAAAAGAGTAAAGAATAAAAAATTAAGAAAGATATATAACACATTACTAGTGTATTATAACACTAATTATGAGAGGTTGGTATGGGGTATGACGATACATATTAAAAGTAATAAAATAAAATAATGATAGTAATAGTAAAAATATAATATAATAATTTCTATTACATACACACACATATATATATAGAGAGAGAGTGAGAGAGAGAGACCTAGAAGACTAGGCTAATTTATATGGGTTCCTCCAACTAGGCTAATGACCTAAAAGACTCGGGTATGACCTAAAAGACTCGGCTAATTTAATTCCTTATTGGCCCGTTACTAGTTTTATTAAGTTAACTTATTTTTTGACCCGGTATCATAGTAACGTTGTGCGCATGTGTATGCTATGAGCGCATCTTTTTCTTCATTAGCCTTAATTTTTGATTTTTTTGGGCTAAATTTTTGGTCCAACATGTGTAAATTATGTGTATGACAGGTGCTTGATGAAATGTCTTAAGTGAGAATTGTTCTTGATTTTTCTTCTTTAACATTTGTTTAAATTTTCGACACTTGTTGCTCGCTTCAAGTGTTTTAAAGAAGATGAATTTTTTATTTTTTTTTCTATTCTCGTTTTAATACCCGATACATACATATACATTCATATATATTGTATTATTTTTTTATTAATTAACATTTTAATTTGGTATACAATTGGCCAACCTATCCTTCAAGCATGCGAGCTTGAATGCATGTAACCTTAATTTTTTATTTATTCGAGCTTAATTTCAGTCCAACATGTGTAAATAATTATGTGAGAATTGTTCTTGATTTTTCTTCTTTAACATTTTGTTTAAATTTTCGTCAAATGTTACTCGCTTCAAGTCTTTTAAAGAAGATGAATTTTTTATTCTTTTTTCTATTCTCGTTTTAATATCCGATATATATCATATAATTTTTTTATTAATTAACATTTATACTTGGTATGCAATTTCTAGTGGTCACGTGATTTACTCTTTGTTTCCTTATGCAAGGGGACTTGCAAATTTGTAGATGGATGGGGAGGCCCGGAAGAAGTACGCCGTATTCGAAGATGTTATAATTGCTTCAATGAGAACGTTAGAATATTGTACGGAAGTTTTTGTTACTTATACTTATTATTAGGTTTTGATATATTTATTGCTAACGTGGTTCATTTTATGTATTATGGACTTTATTTATTTATTTTCTTTTTGGTTTTAAACTATTGGTTTATATCGTGTTGGAGTAAACAAATAATGTCCATAACGTCGAAGGCCTGACTATGTGATAGCAGAAGAAGATTGAGCGACTGCTGGGCTTAATTTCTGGTCCAAATGTGTAAATTATGTGTATACGAGGTGCTTGATGAAATGTCTCAAGTGAGAATTGTTCTTCATTTTTCTTCTTTTACTATTTGTTTAAGTTTTCGTCACATGTTGCGCGCTTCAAGTCTTTTAAAGAAGATGAATTTTTTATTTTTTTTTCTATTCTCTTTTCAATACTCGATACATACATATCTTTACTACATTATAAAGCATTTAGACCAAATACTTAATCCATTAAATTTTAAGTAAGTTAAAATGACATTACTACTCTCACTATTCACAAAGTACGTTGGATAGTAAAGCCATGGATTGGCAAAGTTAATTTGGAAAATGTAAACTCATTTATACTATTTGATTGTCAATTAATTAAAGTCAAATGACCGGAAGGTTAATAGAGTTTTAAATATATGAAAAGGCGTAAATTGAGTTGGCAAATTGACAATTAGAAAATAACTTAATATAGTAAATTATAAATAAAAACAATTAACATAGTATTTGGGAATGACTTATTGTATTTTTCTGCTAATTAGAGATGTAAGTTGAATAAGGAATGATATCTATATCGTTCATAAAATTCCTAAATTGTCTCAATATAACACTATATACGGCATGATTGCATGAAATTTGCGAAATAGTAAATTCTTTCCTTATTTATAGAATTGCAGCGGTTTTCAATATATTTAGATCACCTGCTTTAGTTTTCACAATCATTTCAAACTCAGTAAACCCACGTATCTTCTTCAAGAAGAACTCTCGGTATAAGACCATGAATACTTCGATATCCATTGATGATGCAAATAGTGTAAATGAATGAATAACATCAGTGGAGATGGCATGTTGACAGACATTATAAAAGAGGTAATATATTATAACTATGTACCTTTTGTCAAATGAATTTTATGTTGATTCCCTTTTCAATTCTAAGATCATATTCATTAATTGTTTTCCTCCTAACATATACAGTAATTGTTGTTTTCGTATACAACTATTAAACGTAAATACATGTTTTAAGATCCTACATACCATAAACTAAATAAGATATAAAAAAATGCAACCAAAAATTACAAATAGTGACTTAAACGTAAATACATGTTTTAAGATCCTGCATACCACCTCTAAAACACATAAAGAAAATAGAAACTATTTGGGTTTATTATTAACACAAATCACACTTTATATTTAGGATGATCTACCTTGTGAGATACAAAATAGTGTTTAATTAATAGCTAAAACCTTTTATAATATAAAATATTTAAAAAATCAAGTGAATGCAAATTAAATTTTAACATATACAATGTTAGATACAAATTAAAATTTAATTATAAGTTCTCAATCATATAACATATATTCTAAATTAAGTTTTAGAAATTAACTGTAAGTAAAACTCATAAAACTAAATAATATGTAACTCGAATTTATAAATATTTCTGAATTTTTTAAATGACTCAATCAAAATAAAATGGTTTATTTATAATACATTTAACATTTTCTCTACTACTTTATCTAAACTTTTAATTGTATATATATACTAAGTTATGAGAAATGACTAAAATGCTCTTAATATCCCCGTATTAATTTAAAACACAACAACCCATCATTATACTCTCTCATATCAACACATCCCTTCACCCATCTATATATATTATTAAAAGGCTTACCATCTTATAAGAATAGTAATAAAAAAAATTCTCTCCACCAATTATAACTCTCCACTTCACCACATACCAGTTTTAAAAACCAATCTTTGGGAAAGATCCGGCTACAAAAAGCACTCTCATAGAAATCCACATACGCGGATCTTTTCTATTTGGAGGATCCGATCTTCTCTTTCCGTATATGGTTCCTTTTCTTTCTTTCCTTATCACAAAACACTCTCCGTAAAAACCCTAAATTTGACAGGTTCTAATTTTCATCCTATTCTCTACAAGTTTTTATAGTTTTCTTTAGTGAAACTCTAATATTCATCTCTATCGTCTTTCTCTCATGTGATAAAAGATCAAGAAACCTGCTACAAGGATTTGGATGTTGTTTAATGTTTACATACGGGATTTCATTTGGTTCTAACTTCTCTAACACTTTTTACTTATTTGCATAGCTAATCGATTCAAGATTTCAAGGGCTTATGTTCAAGATTCCCCATTTATTCTCTATGGCTTACAAGGGAAGGTTTCAATTCGGTGGCAATTCATCATCTTAGGTACAATTTCTTCTTTCTTTATGACATTAGGGTTCGATTTTTGTTTGTTAATTGTTCATCGAATTTTGGGTATTGATTATCTCATCCTGTCATTGACACTTTAGATCCGATAAGTCATTGTTAAATCTCAAGGTTCTTTTCTCCCGATCTTAATATTTTTATTTCTCCTTTTCTTGATTGTTTCTCCGTGGGTCGTTTATAATAGTCCCCCACAACGAAAACCTTTACGGTTTTGTGCAAGATTGATGGTAGCAAGTATCAGGTGAGTGTTTTTTTGTCAATCAGAACTTTTGTCAAAGCCCACCTGTGTTTTTATTAAGAGTTGTGCATGTTGCATAGGTGGAATATTCGAAGTCTTAAATGAAAAAATATACAATGAGGTATTCTTCTTAAACTTTATCAATTCATTCTCTTATATACTTCTTTTGTTTATAATTATGCACAAGTAATTCACTTACAATGGATTGCACAAGAATTTTTCGATGAGATGCTTGAGTGTGTTTATATCTTCTTTTTTTACTGTAATTTCATTCAATCAAGAACATTATATCATGATATAATATAATGACTAATGTTTTTATGTATTGCATGATCAAAGTCCGTATCTCATTGAACTTCACATTTATTGGTTTTTATTAAATTATCCAATTTTAGAGTGAGTGTTATTGTCCTCTTTTATTTATTGGAACATGAAGAGCATGATCACCGAAGCATGTTTCAACCTGCGGTTTTAGCAAATAGCGAAAATATTGAGTTTTATTGTTGTGGTTAACTAACCCGAGATTTTCTTATTATTGCAAGTTGTGATTGTGTTTTCTTATTGTTTTTACAGGTTGTAATCGTGGGTCATATAGCATTTCAGCCCAAAACACACACACTCATTGTGGTTTAATTTTGTGTTTCCTTGAGGTAGTTAAGTAACCTAAAAGTTTGTATTGTTTTTGCACGTTCTAATTGTGTCTTCATCTTGCTTATGTAGGTTTTAACTATGGGTTACATAACATTTTGGTTAAATAATCGGTCATTATAGCATTTCAGGTTGTGATTGTGTTTTCTTCACTAATGGTCCTTACATTTTAGTGGCCATTTAACTATCATGATTTCATCTTGAACCCGATGCCAGAAAAGTACAAATATATCTTGATGTGGTAAAATTGTTTTTTGTGATTACTAATTGTCGAAGCATGTAGATAGAATGCTAATTTGATTCCGGTATGTAGTTTGAGTTATACGATTGACAAATGTGTGAGATAACCATAATATTTCTAAAATTAGATCTCATTGATTCTAAGTTGAATTGATTTTGCTTTGTTCCGAGTTCCAAATAATGAAATAGGGCTTTGTAGCTTTACTCTAAAGGCTTTTAGACATTTCTATATGTAGTAGAGTTTTTTGTTCTATAGAATGACATTTGTGAGTACCTATCATACATCTATCAAGGCCAACGAGTAGGATATACGCTGAGATAATTTTATATGTTGGCAGCACCAAAATGATAGCTATATGAAGTTGGTTAAAATTCGATATTATTTTATTTGAACTTTTTAGGTTGCAAGTTTTTGTTTAAAAAGAGATTTGTAGTAGAGTTTTTTGTTCTATAGAATGCCTTAATTTCTTGACCGTAACCCCAACAAGTTTAGGACCATTAGGTGATTGCTATATATTGAGATGCATTTTTTGAGTTATTCCTAATTAAGTCGATACTTTTTTCCAGCCAAGTTTTTTTATTCACAATGGCTTTTTTGGTTTACTTTTTTAGGGATTTAGGTTTATTGTCTCCATGTAATTTGTACGTTCTAAGTCTTTAATAAAAAGTCTATTATTTTTATTAATTCGTAAAGAGGGTTGTGCTACAAGTGTAATTGGACGTTCATTATCTTATTATGTTGTGTTTTAGGTTTTGTCCGATAACATTCATGTGTGCATGGGACAATAAGGAAAAGTATATAAAGAAGTTGTTTAAAAAAGTTTAGTTCTATTTCGTATGTACATACTTTATACGCTTTGTATATATAGACTTAGTATTCTTTATAAGATTTTACTTATCTAAATTACTCATTTAATAACAATCTGTATCTAATTGATTATGTCATCTTCAAATTATTTATAAAATTACTGTTTATAGTACTTCAAAAAATTTTTGTATATGATGTTATATTTGTTTAGGTTTACTTCTATAATACCCGTGATCTCACGGGTCTATCAGCTAGTATTAATACAATCTCAAAAGTCAAAACCATGCTACAGTTGTAAATAGAGTATTTTTTTTGTAATATATTTTAAAAATTAATAAAAGAGTTTATGGAGAAAATAGACATAGAGGAAATAAACATGTTGACCCACGAAATTATGAATGAGATCCTTTCAAGATCAGAATAACCGGTCATGTTCCCTCAAATAAAAAACTAGGGGACTTTGTTTTAATTAAATTAAGACGCTTTGTAGGACTTACTGGTTTGTTGCGAGGAAAATGAAAGTCATTTTGTCCTCAATTTGAGAGGATCTCAATCCAAAAATTAATCATTGTCACCACTCACCATATTGCATGAATATCATACAATATGTTCTCGAAAACAAAAATGTACTCAAGTAAGAATTATTTGATGCCGCCTCATTGTGCGGGTACCATGCTAGTACATACAATTGGCCAACCTATCCTTCAAGCATGCGAGCTTGAACGCGTGTAACACTTTATTGGTTAGCCTTAATTTTTGATTTTTTTCGGGCTTAATTTCGGTCCAACATGTGTAAATTAATTATGTAAGAAATGTTCTTGATTTTTTTTCTTTAACATTTTGTTTAAATTTTCGTCACATATTGCTCGCTTCAAGTCTTTTAAAGAAGATGAATTTTTTATTCTCGTTTTAATATCCTATATATATATATATATATCACTTAATTCTTTTTATTAATTAACATTTTAACTTAGTATAGAATAGGCCAACTGGAGTGATATTAACCCATAGAGCTTAAGCCCAAAAACCCATAACCAAACCCTAATCGGTCATCACGTCCCCACGAACACAGCTATAAGTCTCAGCCCCATCCTTCAATCGAGAAATCATCATCTGCGGTAACGGGTCGCGATCGAAGGTGTGATAGCAGAAGATTGAGCGACTGCTGGGCTAGAGAACAAGTCGATTCTTGTGTGATATTAAGGTCAGTTTGTTTCTCCTTTTCTGTTTTCGTCACAGATGTTCGATTGGGGTTTGTTTGTTGCTACTGTATCTACGTTTATTTGAGTTTGAGTATGACCCACGCACGAACTCGCAGGAGTCGATAAATATCCTGTCGAAACTCAGGAGCACACACATTGAAACCAATAACCTCAATTTCACGATTTCAGTCAAGAAAACTTTATTCTGTTATTCTGATTTCGTCAAGTAAAGTAAAGTAATGGTTTCATGAACTTGGAATGATAAATCACTTTTAGTTGTCTGCAGTATGAAGAGCTTAGTGATTGAGTTTTACTGCAGAGCTTGGGTTTGATCTTATTCTTACCAGGGACAATAAAAGCAATTATCACTGTGAAAGGATCAAGAACATCAGTCTCCAAGTAAAAAACATACAGGAGAGAAGATTGGTTTAGGCTAACTGATTGATTTTCGCCAATTACGATTTTGATATTTATAATTTAAACTATATTTAAGTTATTAAACCAATTAACAAAGCACCTACATGGAAGAACGACATAAGGTTGTTTACTACGTTATTTGATTGAAATGAAACGTGTTCATCAGGTTTGACATGTTCATCTGTGCTTACCCATTTGCAATGACAAAATAATATAAAGTAGATTGTTTACGATGTTTGATTAAACATTAACCTGATTCTTACCCACCCACCCGTTCCTCCTTTTTATGTTACCTATTTGAATCTGTGTGTTATCAATGTATATATATGCTGAATATGTGTATATACGTGCTGAAATGTTTGTGCATATCTGTTCGTGTGTGTGTGAATATATATGCTGGAATATGTACCGGTGTTGAAACATGTATACGTTTGTGTCGTTCTTTAATAATCATGCCAAGTAATGGTGAATTGAAACCGTTTCATGCTTCAATGCACTTTCTGCTATCACATTTCTTAGTGAAGTAATTCTTTTGTGAGGAGTGTTTCGGATGCTATCAAGGTTTCCTGTTCAAAAGTTCTCTTAAGTAGGAGTTTCTTGATGTCATAGTTGTTTTACGCATGTTAGTATTTTAAGGCAGAATTCAACCTATTTACTTAAATAACGTGTAGTTATTCTTGGGCTTTACACGTTTGACCTGCTATAGATAAAAGCAACTCGAGACATACATTATGCCTTAGTTAGGTTGAAATGGTGTAACAAGTATGACCATGAGAATACAAGAATGATTACAAATTAATGTCTTTATTTTGTCTTGTACAATTTCACTTTTCCGAATCTAGAAGAAATTGGTGACATTCATGCTATTATGTCTCTGTAGAGACCTATATAACGATGAAGATGAGAGAGCGGGCAAGAAGAAAAGAATGTAACAAATGAAAAGGTATGGTGATCTTTTACCCCTTTCTTAAAAAAGAAAAGAGTTTCAAACTAAAATAAGAGAAACGCGGTTGTACTTGTTTTGCAATTATTTTTTCTATTTGAAACAAATATTGTTGTTGGATGTGCAAAGTCGGGAAAATCTTCTTGCAAGAAATTCTCTAAGATGATCGAATCCAAATCTTTAAGATTGTGATTGGGTTATTGTCACCTCGAGGGTTTGGAAACATCAAATAACATCACTTAAAACACTTTTTTCATCTAGACGCAGTCCTAACATCATCATAATCGATAGAAGGTTATTGAGGACGAAAGGTGAACGTGACAAGTTTCTCTTTATTTTTATAGCTACTAATTTTATTTTCATTTTTTGATCATTTTTCTCACGAGATTTAACTTTTGTATTAATACAAGTTAATCACTTTTCTCTTACAACCACAAAAATTTATTTTTAAGAACTCTTTGGGACAAAGACAACACATTGGTTGAACTTTTACAATCGGCATGCATTGTTACGAGCAAAATCATTTTGTATTTCTATATGTATGAAGTTACCGGTGCCTTTGACCGACCTACTAATTGATAAACGATGATGGTCAAAAGGTAGCAATGTAACCAAATGATCCTTGTAACCACTTATGATTATGTTCAGACCCTCATCACATGTTCATTACAAATGCAGCCAAAACCGTGCATATAGGAAAATATAAACATAATCTCACCAAGTACACCTTTAGTTCTGAAAACGCTTATATGGACTATGGTGAAACCGTGACTGCATCTAGAGGGAAGAAGCAATATAAGTGATGCCATTTGGTGTTTTGAAACCCTCGAGGGTGCCAATAACTCAATCCTAATCTTAAAGATTTGGATTCGCACTTCTCATAGCATTTATAAAGGTTTTACTAGCTTTACATACCCTACAACAATACTCATACTAATAGAAAAAGACGTTGCAAAAGAACTAAAACAGTTGTTCTGAAATGTGAGCTTGAAACTCAAATTTTCTTTAAAGATAGGGGTAAAGGGTTACCATAGCTTTTTATTTGGTACATTTCTTTTTTGGAAATCACAACTCAAAATCACAGCAACTACGGCTCTCGAACAGGTAAAGTGTCCTGATCCATTTTTGTGGATGCTCATGATAGGCTTAATAATCTTCAAACTCTCTTTGCACCATGAAAAGCTAAACAAGGTTGCACCTGACACTTACATCTGATAAGTTATAACAAGACTATAAGGCGTCTATTGGTATTCTAGATGTCACATATGGTATTTTTGGACTGTAAGAAACATGATTTTGTTCTCATAAGTGATACGACTCACAAAAGTGCAATGAATCGGAAAGGTGTTTATATATGTTGTACACTTCTTTTTCGAGATAATGAGCCTTATGAAAGGAGAAAAAGGATATTCTTAGTAGCTACTGCACAAAATGAGTAACTATATTCATTGTTGATTCTATATGAAGGTTTCTTCTTACTCTACATGCATATAACCCCATGAGTCGGAATATTTCTATATCTGTGCACCCGTTTAACAAAAATGTACTCTTCAGGCATTCATTCATATGCGCAACAGAGTCTTATGATCTTTCTGATATCACGGTTAGACTTTTCTCCCTCTTTTTTTCCATTCGGAATCACAATGAGTTGTCTTTGATCTCAACCCGACACATGAACACGTTTAGTGCAACGAACTTCATAGGAAATTGTAATGCCTCTGTTCATGAAATATGTTTAACTTGAGATCTAGTTTGATAATATAGATAACATGCATCAACATAGTCGGCCAACAATTCTTTTGAAATTTTAGGGTAAATCAGACCTTAAATAAAAAAAACTTATGGAAGGTATCGAAGACTAAATTAATTTGAACGATGCTCCAATATCGTTTGGTAGAATTTGAAATAAACCAGTTCCTTAGTCAAAACGAAGGCTGTCTTTATGTAAGACACATACTAAAAGGAATTAGCTAACGCTAACGAGCTCATGGTTAAAATGATTCTTGACTTTTTAACATTACATGTTTTACATACCAATTCTTCAACAGTAGACATGTAATTTATACGTTTTCTAGTGGTAACGTGATTTACTCTTTGTTTCCTTATGCAAGGGGACTTGCAAATTTGTAGATGGATGGGGAGGCCCGGAAGAAGTACGCCGTATTCGAAGATGTTATAATTGCTTCAATGAGAACGTTAGAATATTCTACGGAAGTTTTTGTTACTTATACGTATTATTAGGTTTTGATATATTTATTGCTAACGTGGTTCATTTTATGTATTATGGACTTTATTTATTTATTTTCTTTTTGGTTTTAAACTATTGGTTTATATCGTGTTGGAGTAAACGAATAATGTCCATAACGTCGCAGGCCTGACTATGTGTCATAAAAAATTTGATAGATAGGATCTAACCAAGAGACTTAATTTGCAAAAGTATAAATGCACACGTCCTTTTTTTTATGGAACTTAAACCAAGAGAAAGTCAAATTGTTGACTTTGGGTCAAACTATCTTTGATATTTGTATGTCCCTCGACCGGGCGGTGATGATTTGATTTGGTTTTTAGTTCATAATTCTGTGTATCTAAGATAACTCTCACAAATAAACAACGATTAAAGCAATCTTGGAAAACCACCGATTTGCTAGTAAAAACCATTGCCCCTTGCTGCAATTTCCCTTGTCGGCGGTATAGAACCACCTCCCTATCATGCTTTCATTCATTGGCGATGCGTATTACCACCGTCCCCATTGTCATATATTTCCTTCTTTGCCACCCGTGGTTGTG